>VZTL01006245.1:14762-29274 GCA_013400535.1 Scopus umbretta | reverse complement strand
AGGAAAAAAAAAAAAAAAAAAAGGGAATGAGAGAGATTGCTGCTGCCAGCAAAGTTGTGCTGTTTCTCACATTGTTAATGTGTTCTTTTGTAGTATCAAAGTTCCCAGAATCTCTTCAATCCACACCTTACCAGGCGTGACTGAAAATTGTTTCATACAGGTTTATTAAAATAAATCTGAAGTGATCAGTTCATTTATCTGATGCATTGCAGTGTGACACCTATTGTGTGTTATACTGTGTTACTATCACCATAACCATTTTTAAGGAAGATAATTGGTATCTAAGCTTTATGACCTAAAGAAGCTCTAATTCTCTTGAAGACATTGATTCAATTGACAGAGAAAAGTCTGCACTTATTTTCATTATTAGGGTCTCTTGATGCTTTGTTAATTTAAACTTGGGCTGGGAGAAAAAGAATTAAATCCTTTTGCATATAAGGTTAGTATACCTTTGTCATAAGCAAAAAAAGCTTTCATTAATTTGACAATACTGTACAAGAACTGCTCTCACAACATTCCTATTGGGTAAATATTCTACATCTCCATTAAGGAAGTGGATATAGATTCAAATTTATTCCAATGCTATTGGTTCAATGCCATGTCAGCCATGAATTTGTGCCTATCAGATAAGTACATTGTCAAAAGACACGTAGGAGATAGTAATCTGAAATATGTACAAGGTTGAGAAAAATCTGTTTTCAGCATTCATCTAACTTACTTCACACTTTGTTCTGCCAGACACCCCAGAGGTCATGTTCCAAGCAGTGTACAAAGTGCACAAGTCCTCCCAGATCCCATTCGTATGCTCAATAGGTTAGATATCATAGACTTTCTTACAAAATAGAAGATATTTAAGATACATTAACTTTAGCCTTGTGATGTTTCTTAACATAGTTTAAAATCAAATTATTTTTTCGTACAATATCTTCAGAATTTGTGTTCTGCAGAGTATTCCTACAGTAGAGGTAACTAGCAAATCTTTCTGAAATCTTAGTTTTAGATACAAGTCTTTACATTAGCTAAGCTACAGAGAATGTCATACTACAGAAATGCAATATTTTTCATATTAAAAGGACTACTGAAGAGATGATCTTTACTTAAATAGAATAAAACTGTATGCAGAATATTTATCTGAAGTTTGGATTTCATTAATATGTACCATTAAAAAGCTGAAATATGTTAGTTCCTCACCGTTTCTACACACAAGTTTCTCAAAAAGTCCTAGGTGATACAAGAACCTCTACTTTATTTGGGCCTACCATTGTACCTCAAAGCAGTTTCCAGCCACATGGATAACAGTTTTTGGGTTGTCAGGGGAAACATTTTTCTTTTATACAATTGTAAGTTAGTTTTGCAATGGTGACAAACACTTTTTTAATGACAATGACAGGACTATAGAATCCTTTTAGATTTTTTTCTAGTATACATGCTTCATTTTTTTTAACCTATAAAATAGAAATAATACTTACAGCCTTCTTTACAAAGGCATAGTAGATGTATCTGTACCATGTGGTACACAGATGAAGTATTTCCATATTCATAGTAATTTCATTGCTAGGTAGGTGTTTGAGAGAAACCAACACAGTGAAGTGACAATGGAATCAATACTGCTTTCTCCAGGGCAGCAAGATAGAGAAATTTCATTATCAGTGGAAAAAGCTTCCTAATACCAGCACCGCAAGACACACTAGGCTGCAAAACGCAAACCCATCCAACTAGATGTACCGAGTTCTGAGCCACCAGGGCTACGCGTAAGCGGGTCAGATGCTCAGGTGCCTCTACGCTGCAATTCAGTTTCCTGGAGTGCCTGTTAGCCTGGCAAGGTGGGCAGCAGGCAGTCAGCACACATCACTTCTCACCCACTCAAACTAGGATGTCACAGCAGAGGACATGAGAGTGATAGAACTGGCAAGATATTTCTGCTGAGAGAAAGTGGAAGCTATAGTAGCAGGGACAAGGACTAACCATTTGCTTTTATAGGAGTACTTAAGTCTAGAATTATAGTAGTCTCTTCCACAACACATAGTAAATCCTACCAAATCTGAGTTTGTGCCATACAGCAATCAGGAATGCAGGATCAGTATCTATTTAGACGGGACAGGTCTGCACGCAAGATGTACAGAACATAGGAAGGCACAGAATGGAAGCACTCACTGGATCTGGGCTATGGGCAGCAGTCCGAGTCTCCTGCAAATTAAATGAACCTTTATGAGTTCAGCTTTATATTACAAAGGTGCAACATGTCAGGAGGCAGCAAGAACAGGGCTGCTTGCTAAAAGAACAAGAGCAAAGAGAGATCCCACAGCCACAGGGATCAGTCCCACAGTACCCAAGCAAGGTAAGCAAGACAGACCTGGAGATGGCAGACAGACCCAACCAAGAGCCCATATCATAAGGCAGTATCATCAGGATGAGGTAGATCCAAGGTCAGGAAGTCAGTCTGCAGGCAAGGATAAGGTCCAGCAATTACCAGGCAGATCCATAGCAATGAGACAGGACTGACACCAGGATAGGAAGCCATCCTATGGGCTGTAGGTGAGAACCAGCAGGAGCCAGGCTGTGACCACACAGAAGATCAGCACAGCTCCAACACAAGCTGAGGGCTCAGGGCTGAACTTAAGTATTGCTCCGGAGCCTAGGGGTGTGGGGAGGCTCCAGGTGAGGCTGGCCAGGGCCATTAAGGCTTATTAGTGCCCTCAGTACCCTGATAACAATAAGATTCGGAGGAAGCTGGAATTTGAGCAGCTTTCCTTGGAAATTCTATAGTACAGATTGTAGGATTTTTCATTTTGTTTTATCTTTCACAAGGAACTTTTTTTACTGTATGTTTCATATGAACTTAATATTTGACTGGATAGGTATGTGAGATTTAATTCTGACTGGGGAAGGAATTTCCCTGTTCAGCAATAAAGTTTTGTTTACCTAACCCTTTCAATCAAATCTTGCTTGCTCTTTACAACAGGAATTTCTGGTTCTAGAAAAGGTAAACAATGTAGGGGTTAACTTGCAGGAGAACTAAGAATACCCCAACATAGGTCATATTTTCTACAGGTTGAATAATGTCTAGTTGCTCTTGTCCTATTATTTTTAGAGATTGAAAATTTGTCTTTATTATGTAGCATTCACCAGCAGGAACTATTAACAAGGATTATAAAATAAACTGAAACGTGTGAAGTGAGGACTTGTGGAATAGCACACTATGAAATGATCTCACTGAGTTTATGTGGATTTCCAATGCAAAAAATAGCTCATGTCTTGAAAGCTGTCTTACTTCTCTTCCAGGTAATGAGTAGGATGCAAATGTAGAAAGGATAGCCTGATAATAACTCTCATTTCTCTAAAGCACTGTGCTTCTGTTTAAAAATAAAAGAGTTTTCTGCTGATGACCCAGAGCAGACAGCAGCAGATTATTCGCTACTCTCCAAGTCCCATCCCGCCCCTATGTTGAACTAAAAGTCTATTGCAGTGAATTTGGTAGAAGAGACTCAATACGACTTCATGTTTTATAAAAAGTGCACCAGAATCAGTAAGTTCATGACGACTTGACGAGATTTTGCCATTGAAAGTTCCATCCACAGTTACGCAAGATTTAAATTCACATTTAATCATTCTGCATTTTTGCCTGTTTTGACTCAGTTAGGTATTCTGGTTACTTTGCTCTCATTTGAAAGACTATATAAAACTTAAGATGATATGAATTTGGATTGCATAAACAAGAATTGCTTTAAATTCCTTTTTCTGTCTCAGAGAAATGAACGGAAGAGTGACATTCATAGGATTCAAACAAAAGTTCCAAATAACTTAATATTCATTTGTGAGATTCAGTTAGTCTAGTGAAGTTACTCCTTCAGACTTTGTTCATCATTTAATCACAAAATCACAGGTTTTATACAGGAAATAATAAGACATTGTACCATGAGTTTTTCACAGCTAAAGTTTAAGAGGGATATTTTTATATCGAGTACAAGTTATAGAGCTACAATGATAACAAGAACTAAATTGAGATTTTAATCATAAATATTACAGACATAAAATGGAGGTCAAAGTTAAGTTGTTGCTCATGTATGACCGAGTTCACCTGTCTATATATCTCCTACAGATAGCAATTATTTTATAGAAAGCAATGAAAGGGAGGGATGTATAGGAAGAATATCACATTTTAAATCTGGACAAGTAGTAGTGTAATAACATATATATAGCAGTAATGGTAATAATTTGCTGAAGCAACTCACTGTAATAAAACACTGCCAGGAGAGGAGACAAACTGGATAAATTTTTGATCTCATTTCTAAATCATTATCTGGAGAAAAATTTGAATTCAGAAATATGAGGGTCACAGAACTGCCAGACTGTTGCTTTTTTGATTCTTCAGAATTGTGTGTAAGAAAGAACCTGTTGTTTTGTATCAGTAAGAACAGGCTTTGAAATATGTATCAGCTAGCTAATATTTAACCCCTCTATTTATCATGTCTAATTGGCAACTCATATTGCAAAAGGTAACATATTCATCCTTATTTGAATTTCCCCAGTATTTTTCATTAGCTTTCTAATAGGCTTTTCACCTTTCTAAAGCTCTTGCTTCAAAAGGCACAATAAAAACACACTATCAAAATAAAATGATAAGCAGAGTTGTCACTTTTGTATAGTCAAAGTCTTCTTTCTCATATTCTTCTTTCATTATCTCTCTCTCTCTCTCTTTAATCAGTAAATATTTATGTCACAACAGAAGGCAATATAGAAAACAAGAAAAAAAGCTGCTGCCAGAAAACATATTTATTTTTGCCATATATCACTAATTAGAACAGACCATAAAAGCACGAAGCATTCCAAAAGAAACGTGCAAAATAAGTCTCTGCGAAAGCACGTGACTCCTCATACAGGAACGGATACACAGGATCTGTCCCTTCCAAAACAACCTAGTTTTTCCTCAAGATGCCCAGCTTTTTGAAGACCACATGGTGTTCCAATGATGTTTACAGGGATTGTCCTAAGCAACCAGATAAACCAGAGGGATTTAAAGGGGCCTGTCCTGCCTGTGCTGCAGTCTCCAAAAGCACAAAAAGGAAAGGAACTTTGCAGAGCACCCTGCCTGTGGAGAAACGCACAGCCTGGGGTAGGGGGACCCTTCAAATTCTTCACAACTACTTGTTGTAGCAAACAAGAGACTGCTACAATTATACTTTACATAGACGTGATGATTTTTGGTTTTGGTTCAGACTATGGATTGCAATGTTTGTGAATGTAATAGATAATATTAACCTTATTTACATTTCCTTATGATCTCATGGGACTTTTATGCCCAAGAAGCGATACTGACGATGTTATTGAGTGATTATGATTTATTATTTCAATTATGGTAGAAAACAGAGACCCCATTCAAAATTAGGAGCCCATTGTGATGCAGCTGTCCAAACATATATTAAAAGACTGTGTCCAGACCAGAGGTCTGCAAATTATTCGACTCAGAGCCAGCAGGGAGTGAGTACAGAGCTCCACACACAGAGCAGACACACGGGCAGGGATGAACCTGGACCGCGCGTGCGTTGCTGAGATTGTAACAAAATCATGGGTTCTCCTAGTCATAAACAGCACTTTTTCTCTCCAAATGAAATAGGTTACCTCCTCTACTATTTTCTCTCTTAAAGGACCATATTCATGTTTTCCTATTGAATGACGCAAGTTCTGCAAGTTCTCTTCCATAATGACTTTATCTATTTTCCTCTCTCTGCACATGCATGTCCTCCATTTCTTCTGGCTTTGTTGTCCTCTCCCTCTACCATTTTCAATCCCTCTTCTCTTCCTTTCCCGGTTACCATGGTCTCCTCTCTGCAGCAGGGTGAAGCTGCCCTCACATTTCCTTATGATCTCATGGGATTTTTATCTCCAAGAAGCGATAGTGACGACGTTATTGAGTGATTATGAGTATGGGTTCCCCATAGCTCCTGCAGCCTTTCTCCTCTCTCCTCCCTTGAAATCCCATCTGCCATGGGACTGCTGTTCTCCAGCACCACTGAAACCTTTGGAAGCCTCTGACTTCATCTGTCTGTCTCACCCTGAGACATACGGATAAAAAGGCACTGCATAAATGATCAGTATTGGCATTGATTGTATTATTAATGTTTGCATGTTTAAGGATCATTATACAGAACAGTTAGCTGCCCCTTCAAACAGGTAGTGGATAGAAAGGAAATATCCCTTCCCTGTCCTCCATAGGAAAAGTCCTTTTAGCTGAAGGAGAACATCGTAACCTGCATTTATCATTCCTGAGAAATTATAGGAATAAATTATTTACCTAGGAGAACCATTTCTAACATGTCTTTCGTGCCCATTCAGTATACCGTCCTATGCTAACCTTGAGGGAATGGATATGGCCAATTATACTCTTGTATCTGCAATAAATTGATGGACTGTTACGGCAGAAATGAAAGCAAGCATGTAAGCAAAGTATTTTCTTTAAGATAGTTTATGAGAAGTAACAGCTGCAAAAATAGAAAACCAACCCAGGCCCAGTGTTGCAGATAACATCCTGATGTCACCGATGGCAAGACTTTGACTGAGTATGAAGAAAGCAGGATTTCAGTGAAAACTTCACACAAATACTTTTCTCCTCAGCAGTGGCTTTTATGGCCTTTGCCTCTGCATGTGTGCGCTCAGGGAATTAGAAATTTCAGCTGTGGTTTGTCTTTTCAGTCATGACCAGGTAAGGCCCCAGCTGATTTAGACATGCCTGTGTCTTTGCGTTCAACCTGATTAATGAAAATAAGATCTAATGTCCCAATTATTTGGATGAAGCAATGGATGGTAAACACCACCAAAGTGTGCTGCTGAATTTCATTAGCTTTGTGAACTCTTTTTTTTTTAATTTTAGCAATATAAAGAAGTAAAACTAGGGGGAGCAAAATACAATTATGTTTAAATCAGAGAATAATTTTTATTGTGATAAAAATAGGAGTATTTCTGAGGAGAGATAGCAAAGGACAAAAAAGCAGCTGTCTCAAGCGATCTACACATAAAATCCCATCACCTCCGAGTTAAAACGTTGCACCTGGACGTAACATAAATAAGTGCAGGCATTATCCCTAACATGGTCAGACTTCTATACATCCTCTATTAGAGACCTTGATTGATTGTCTTTACCAGAAATTATTTGAAAGGAATTACAGCATTGGAAATGAGAAATGCTTGAGGGTAATTTTTATATGTAGACATTTATTGGTTAATATATTACTTGGGAAATGGATCTGCCCTTTGCATAAAACTGAATGAATGGAGTTCTTTCATGTAAATGTGATGATTAACATGGTAATACCTAATACCAGTTAAAAAGCCCTTTCACATTCCTGTGAAAAAAATGTATTTCACATGGTTACCATCTTTTAACATGGATTAAAAAAAAAAAAAGTTTCACTGGAAGCACTATATTTATTTCAACTATTATTAGAAAATGAGCTCAGTGTTTCAGATATGAAACTGAGTTTAAAGAAAATCCGGCTTGGACTAAATGCAAGTAGAAGTCAAAGATCTCTGTTTCATGAGATAAAAAAAAAAATGCTGGAAAACATTCCATTTCTCTCTCTTGGTGGATCAGTCATGCATCTATCAAATATGCAGAACATCTACTAATACCAAAGCACATTCTGCCAATGGCTTCTCAGATTCTGGAGTTGAGAGGAGAAAGCTTTTACATTGACATTTGCATTACAACCACTTGAAATAGCCACTTCTTCTTTGTCTTGCTGAGGATTAATATGTTCTTCTTGGCTAGCACCGTAGATATTTCTCCTAGCTTTGTCAGTCAAACACAAACCAAAAATAGATCTACAAATATTAAATAAACTTTCTAAGTTTATTTATTTATTTCCTTTTTTTTTAGATGCAAAATGGCTTTTACTGCTTTGTTTCTTGCATGGATTTTTTTTTCCAACTGATTCACATCTATGAATATGATACTATCATTTTCTTGGCTTATTATTTCTCATAACAAAAGGTTACTGGTGTAAATGTTTCTTTAGAGGTTTAGCTTTCTGGTTTGTAAGTGTGAGGAAAAGGCACTGCTGACACACATGATTAAAGAACGTCTACTGTAATCCTCTGAGCCTGCACTAGCAATAAAAAGAATGGCACTAGCAATAAAAAGAAATCAAAGAAAGACACCGAGAAGAAATTGGAGCATTTAAAAGCTCAAACTCTGGAAATACCAGAAACTACTGGAAAAGAAGGCAAGAACACTTCAATGTACATCTGGAAGCAGTAAATGTTATTTAAAAACAAGTCAACCAGAAGGAGGTTTTCCTTCTGAAAATAGCAAGTCCCGATGCATTTGGAGTATTTAACAGTTTTCAGCGATCCAAGCAAAGGAGGATATTCATGAAGCTGTTACAAAAAAAATTGAGGAGTATTGCATTCTAAATAAAAATGAAGCACATGAAAGTTATACGCTTTGAACCTGAAGTTTTAAAAGTATTTCATAGTTTATAAGATTTGGGAGACAGTTTTATC
The DNA here is from genome assembly GCA_013400535.1 of Scopus umbretta. Taxonomy (NCBI): domain Eukaryota; kingdom Metazoa; phylum Chordata; class Aves; order Pelecaniformes; family Scopidae; genus Scopus; species Scopus umbretta. Next base: position 20,775 of record VZTL01006245.1, on the reverse strand, counting down.
TGTTACAGGTGTTACGATAAAGCATAGAATTAGCCTGCCTGAGGGTAAGATCTAATGAAGATTTGTAGATTAAAAAAAAAAACCCTTCCGATTTTAAAAAGCCACTGGTTTTCAACAGAAAGGGGAGCAAATAATACAGAAATAGACTCCTGGGAGAAGCAGATTCCGGATGAGGCAATTCAGAATCTGCCAAGAAACTGGTACTTGAGTAAGTGTTGGGCTGGACAGTGCTCTGACACCTTAGATATGACCACGAGCTCGAAATAGCATAAGACAAAGATATTCGAGGCAGAAAAGCACACAGAGTTTGAAATCATAAGCAAGGAATAACACAAATAAAGCAGATAGGAGAAGCCGAACGTTAAGCAAAAGCTTGTATTAATTTGACTGCCAGCGCCAGGGGTCTGAACCATGAACAAACCGCATGTTGCTGACACCTCTGCCTTGGATGACTGTTTTCTTAAGAGCAAAGGATGCGTGCAGAGAAAGATGGTGTGTGCAGAAGAAATAATAACCATGAGCGCAAACGGGACATGTATTACCTTTGGTGAGTCGTATGTGCACAACTCCTAGCGTTTCTAGGAACTGTGCTGTAACCCTAAGAGAAAATCAATGGGTTGTAGAAAGAGAAATGGGTAAAATTCCAGGTTTAGGAAAGTGATTTTGTTTCTGTTTAAAAGATAGGCTTCTAGACATAAGTAATAAACCAGGAAAAACATTTTAGACTTTCTCTAGTTTTAAATAGCACTACTAAAGATATTACAGCTGATTATGCATTAAAAAGCTTTTTAGCTAGACTCCTTTACCCCATACAGTGCTGTGTGACAGTGGGACCCAATTTACAGGACATGCATTTGAGCAGAATGCAGTGAAGCTTAGATTTAGACATGTGACCACTAGTCCTCATCATTCCTAATTTATTGGGTGCAGAGTGTGTACAAAAGCCTGGTGAACTCGGTGTGTGAACTCTCTTAGTTAGAATTAAAGTGACCTTCACTTAACATAGCCTATTTCACTTCCAAAGTGGGTGAGGCTGAACTGAATTAAGGTCATTTTTAATTCTGAAGAAAAATACATACGGAGCCATTTAATATAGCTTAGTCTACTTTAAATGAACAGCTGTAATCAACTTGGAGATCTCTGTAGAAAAGACCTAAGAAGAGAAATTAAAAAACACCACAATTTTTGGTTTTAGTCATCTTTATTCTGTAAAAAGTAAGTGATCCAAAGTCTCAATATACAGTGAGAACAAGCAAACATCAGTATAATATTGGTATCAATTATGGTAAGCATACAGATAATGAAGTCAACTACCCTGGAAGTGTTTTACTATACAGATTTTTAAATAGCTATACATTTGAGTAACTTTGACTGCACAAGTAGCTTTTCTGTTCAAATCTGTGTGACTAGACTAGAATCTAAGGTCAGGCAACTACACCATTAATTTCGATTTAAGTTTCATTCCTTCTATAGTTCATGTGCAGCAATCCAAATACTGCTGAACTACTACAAATACTAGAACAAAATGTGCAATTAAATTTTTTTGCTTTTTCCTCTACTCGATTTTTGCACACAATCAACTGTTCAGAAGTGCAGCAAATCAAGATTCAAAAAAAAAATGGAATACCTGTGTAGAAAAGCAAAGGACTTCTCTTGATGTGGATAAGGAAACTTTTAAAATTAGCCTGATGGCGGCCAGGTACCCACAAAAGGATCACAAAATCAGTTACAGAGGCGGGTCAGTAAGAATTTTCCTGAATCACAAATTTGCAGGCAGTATCTTCTACAAATACAGAATAATCTGCAGAACAATTATAAGCAACTGAAAAAAGTGCTGCTTGGCTGATAACGAGAGACTACACCCCCTCTTCTGAGGGATCATAGGAGACAAAGGCCAAGAACTGAGCAGCTGGACTTGGCCATTAAGGAAGGCTGCAGTTTAACTCTGCAAAAAACCACATCTACTCAGCAGGACACTGATCACAAGGCAGCACCTGCCACCTCCTGTGAATGCGTGTATAGCCACTATCCATAGAAAATTTGACAAATCCTATCTTGTCAAGGGGCAATACTGACAGCAAAAGCGTTGCCCAAACGTACCTGTTTCTTTAAATTATGCTTAAAACACCAGGAAAAAAAAAACCACCTTGCAACTTTATGGCACTTGAGAGGTTTGTGGTGAAATAAGTGTAGTTAAAAATCAATAAGGGGAATATATATATAAACCCTCTGCTTCTATGTTTACATAGGGTTTTTTGACCAGTGGCTATCTTGGGAAACATCTAATGCCAAGAAGGGAAGAGTGACGGTGGTGAAGTGTTGGCTGCTGGTGTAAACTTCCTTTGAAGCTTCTTGCTTTAAGTGTACCTAGTCACGCTGAAGGAAGGCCAGGTTACCCTTAAGAATCCCTCCTTCTTTGAACGAAAAAGTCCCTCACAATTGCAACAGTCACAGTGTGCAGAACGCTTTGCTGAGGCTCCAGATTCCTTCAGGATTCACAGTCAGAGAGCATCAAAGAACATTTTTGAGGAGATGCGGCAGAGCAAGTTGTTGGCCAAGTTGCTCTAGTTTCATTGTGGATTCAGGGGCTGGCAATCTCAGATATTGTGGCAACACGATGCAAGACCTTCCACTCCTCTCTGTGAGGATGGGTCCTCAAGAGGAATGAATTGGGCATCAGTGGATTTGATCCTACCTGCACAAGGATGTACTTCATCACTCTCGGTATAGCTAGCACAGGGAGCAGGAGAAACTGCCGTACTCCAGCTTTAATCCTTTCCTTCCCTTCCCTTAGCGCATCTACATGACATAATTGATACATTCTTGGCAGGTCTGAAATTATGCTGCAGTGACGAATATTCCCATTTCTGGGTCAGAAGCTGTAAAATTTGGAAAATAACTTCCGTAGTCACCAGGAGATAACATATGCTTCTTGGCATGTTAGCAACCTGCTAGAAAAACATCCTACGCTGGCAGAGCAGGGGTTAGCCGAGAGCGGGAAATGTGTCAGTAGTCTGGAACAACCTGAAAGGAAAACAAAGAGTTAAATGCCAGCTACATCAGTCTGTTTAGGAGTAGAGAGGGAGGCTGCCGGGGGTATTCAGATATGCAGGAATGTGGGATTTGGGGGATAGCAGTCAAATGCAGTATTCAAACCCTGCATTTTACAGACACTACTGCAATGGTAAGGCAGGCTGGCCGTCTAGAGAGAATTACAGCTAAGGCAGGTACATATTCATAACCCGAGCAGAGCCTGCATCCTCAGGGTAAGAATTACCAGTATGGATGGGCAAACCCATCCATCTGCATCTGCCAATCCCTCGCAATGCAGGCACACCTTAAATGCGAGGGAAGAACATTAAGATGCCTAATGATTTAAATTTAGTGACTTGTTTCAAATGCGTATTGAAAACAACTGCTGTAGTTGCTACAGAAATGCCGCTATCTCATCTAGAAATTGGAATGATTATGGAGTGAAACGATATGTGGCTCCAGAAGTAATTACCGTATGAAAAAGTGATTTCCATTAAAAGCACGTGACAGCCTTTGATCTACCAGAAATTTATCTTTTCTGTCCTGAAATGACCCTCTCATTTTTAGTTCTATGTCGAGTGGAATACGCAAGTTTCATTGGGGAACTATACGTCTGCTACAGAGCTGTAGGCTTTATCAGAGAAAAAGATTGGTCTTGCTAGGATATTCCTGATCGATAGTTCCCAACAAATATGTAGAAAAATGGATTAAAACCCGCTGTGAGTCACTGAAACTACATCATTAAATGTGTGTAGTTCTAAAACTGCTCAGCTGACTTGCCCAGAGTACAGCTATTTTTTAAAATACTATACAGATCAGCAAAACAAATGAAATTTGAATTTTTTAGATTGCGCCGTTACGGAAATATTCTAACACATCCAAACAGAACATTTTTCATATTTGTATGAGTTGATTTCTTAACCAATTGTGTTGAAAGAAAGAAGACAAACTACTTTTGTATGAGCAGCGATATGAGGCGTTTCAGCATCAAAGGATTTTACGTAAGAAAACCGAAGGATTTTATGTGAGAAAATTAAGGCAAACTGAAGATTAGGGCTAGAATAAGAGTTGGTGCTCTGAATGCTAAATAAATATATCTACATAACATATATACTCTATACTACATTGGTATGTTCTGCAATTAATGAATGAAGATGAACTTGTCAATATTAGTAAGTTGTGTAAGTGGTGTGAACGAGGATGCAAATGCCTGGCCCCAAGTCCTTGTTTCTGTTTTCTTTGCCTGGGCATGTAATGCTAGGATCGTGGAAGTGGTTCGTTTAATGTTGCACAGCACTGTTGACTTATATTTGTTAGGTTTTTGATTATGAGGGCGTGTGGGTATAAGCATTTTTGCAAGTCCAGCAGTGCTGCATGTGTATTCAGAGCACGTGCTTATTTGAGAACTAGTGTCATGCATTGCTGCACATACATATGCAGTGCTCTGTGTGTATATATAGGATTTTGCTCGAGTACGTGCAACGACCTTGTCCTGATCCTTGTCCAGCAAATCCCAAAGGGCAGTAACGGCTATTGGACCTTGGTGGATCCCCACATATGGAGCCTATGCAGCATAATTCGCCAGTGAGGGGACGAGCTTTAATGCCAAGAATACGCTAAAGATGCTGCAGCATATCTCATTTGTTAGCGATGCTGTTGCTGTCTTCTCAAGGATACCGAAATGTCTGTCAGCACCTGGATGAAAATCGGCTGACTCAGATTCAATCCGGCCAAAATGAAAATGATGACGGCTGGAGTGGGGAAAATGTTGAAAACTGGGGTAACATCTTTACCTGTAGATTACAGCGTCTTCAGACAAGTATTTAAGCACCGCAGCACCGCAGCACCTCAGGTTTCTATTTTTCATCATTGTCTGAGTGATCAAGATGGTCGATGGCAAAAGTACCTTCTTCTTTTCCCAAGCTTAACCTCTCCTCCTGGGACAGATCTGGCCATTGCAATCTACGTGCCCCTCCCTTGGCAGAGTGAATTACCGGTAACTCACTGAACCTCTGGGTAAGCGTGTAAAGAATGCAGAAAAGAATGCAGAGAGTCCAGCTTTGGCAAAATGAGACAGCCCCCTTCAACACCAGCAGCTTCACCGCCCCCGGTGGTTTGCAGGTTACGTCCTCTCTCTGTCTAAGTCTTGTTGCTGATCTTCAAAGCGATAAAGACCTGACTTCCCCAGAGCCTCCTGCTTTAATCATAAAACCACAGGTACTCCTCTGAAGCAAGCAGTATCACGCAGGTCAGGATAATGCAAGTGGAAAGGTGAAAATCAAGAGAAGGTGCCTTAACTGAAGCGTTCGCTGGTAGAACTTCAACCTACAAAACATCAAGATAATTCAGGTCAGTGTTGCCAAAACTTTGCGGCTGGATAATCCATGCAGCTTGCACCACTCTCGAGGTAGGGCCACGCGCAGGCTAGATCCGCCCTGTGCTCACGTGCAATGTACTCCGCTGCAGTGTCTCAGGAGATCGGAAATTTCCCCAAGGTATCTGCTTTAGCGGGCATTAGTGTCCATGTATAAAGTCCTGCCTTACAGAGAGTAAGGTCATTCAGCATCGGGCCGTGACAGCGCGTTCTGCACCGGCAGGCAGCCCAGGGTGTCAGGAGAGGATTCTGATAGCCCCTGTGAAAGACGGTAGCCACGACGGCCGCTGCTGGAACAACTCCTGCAGCCTCAGGGAGAAGAATGCTGCCAGAAGAGGCTGGGTATCGCATGAATTGTCCTGGCGGGATACATACGGCTCGCGATCCGTAAGATTAGCACTTCTGCTCTCCTCTCTCACCGCTTCAAGGCACACAGAGCCTTCTTTTTGATACGCATTTCCTTCCAGAGCCGAAACACTCAGAGCATTTCACGTGGTAAATATATAAAGAGAACTATCATCAACTTGAAAGTCACAATAGCGTTTGAAAAACGCGTAGCCGCAGCTATTTCTGACATGAGTGGCAGCGAAAGGGGGGGAGGAGAAA
>VZTL01006245.1:0-14221 GCA_013400535.1 Scopus umbretta | reverse complement strand
GGGGAGAGGAGCCGGGATAAACCCGGCCGAGGGTTTATAAAGCCGGGCCGAGGCCGCCGCCGGGCCGCGCGTCCGGCTGTCCCGCAGCAGGTGTCCGTCCCCGGCGAAGGAGGAGCCGCTGGCGGGGCCGGGGCGGCGGCGGGCAGGTGTCAGCGCCTCCGCCAGCCTCCAGCCTCCATCCGCGCCCCTCGGCTGCCTTTCCCCACCCCCGAACACACCCTTGCCGGCGGGGGGAGGCCGCCCGGCGGCGGCGGGAGGCTTTTCGTCCCGCTGCGGGGAATGTAGGTCAGAAACTCCTCGGGCTGCCCGGGTGGTGCGGCGGGGCGAGCCCGCCGGGCCTGCCCGCGGCACAGCCCCCGGCCCCGCCGCCTCTCTACATCGTTCGGGAGAGCGCCCGGTGCAAAGCCCTGCTCTCCTGAGCCCTGGCTAAAATGGAAGACAAAAGCGTCGATCTGAAGTTGCCATCGCTTCTTTGCTGTTTCTTCTGTTGTTGTTGTTGTTGTTGTTTTTCCCTGTCTGAGCATTTCAGCGTAACCTTTAAATAATACAAAGCCGATTCCATTGTTGGAATAGCCCCTCACCCCACCCCCGACTTTATTTTTAGTAAGTTAACTTCCGTACTTTGCTTCTAGTGGAAAACTTTGGGTATGTTTGTGATGGATAAGAGAAAAGACAAGACGTAGAGAGCAGCCAGTTGTGCAAGCTCAGTGTTCCTACAGCAATACCCTTTGTTACTGGAAATTCCACGGGCATTATTAAAATGGAAAGACGCTGAAACATTGCAGTTACTTTTTCTTTTTTTTTTTTTTTTTTTTTTTTCTCCAGTTTGTTTACTTTTGGGGTGTTTACTACTGAGGTCTGGGGTAGAACCAGGTAACCCGATGTTCATAGGCCGGTTCCTGCCCACACAGCATTCCTCCGGCTTCCCGGGGATCTGCATGGTGGTCTCCAGCTGTGGGACCCAGGCTCGGCCTGACCAACCCGGCTCTGCTGTGGGGTTTTGCCTTTCAGGTCTTGCATGTTGTTATCACAGGTGTCACAATCCAAATGTTTTCTGAGTATTTGGCCGTTACTGTTTAGTGAGTTTATTTTTTATTTGTTTAGCCAAGTGCATTAATTTTTGGTCGGAGGTGTTTTAGCCTACCTGTGAAGATGCGTGTGGAGAGAGAGAGGGTGGACTGTTTGAAGTACTTCAGATGACAAAACACCGTGTTTTGTACTTCATAGTAGCTGTATTGCTATTAGTCTGTGCAGTTAAATAACTCTACACCACACAGCGTTTACTTCCCTTTTAATTCATTCTTTCCTCATATTACCAAATACAGTGATTTTTAAATCGCAGGAGGAGTTTGCTTCTCTCTCTTTGTTAAAGTTCAAAAATGAAATGCTGCTAGAGACATCAAGCTCAGATGTTCAATTACTCGGTATGTTGAGCAGGAGAAAGCTCTGTAATGATACAGCTTCTGTAACTAGGAGGAGAAATTGATCAGCATTGACATACTGTTGGGAAAGACCAGGATTCACTTACTATGGCAGATGAATAGTATATGAATACTCTACACATAATAAATTATTAGAAGCAATATTTGGTTTACTGGCAGTGAAAGTTGGTGTGTAATCTAGTCATATGAGACCCCGCAACTAATAACTAAAGAAACACAAACATGAGAGAGCTTTAATATTTCTNGAGACCAAAATTAAAAGTGATCCTTTAGTAAAGAGAAGCTTAAGGGTTCTGTACCCATTTTAAACTCTGGACCTGTTTTAAAATGGGTTCACGGTTTTCCACAGGGCGCAGCAGCCTACAAATTCTGAGGGTCTTTTAGAATAGTATTGTAAGTATTTTTCATTTGAAATCTGAAGAGACACAACCGCCAGTTGTCTTAAAAGTTTCTCTAACTTTGATCCCTCATCCTAATATTCATTTCATTATTTGTTTCATTGTCTGGGGTCTTTTTTTCAGGTGCTCAATTTACAGTAGTTGAGAGAGCTTCTTTTGCAACCTATGAGCTAAAAATGTCAATGTGTGGTAAATTACATTAAAAAAACAAACAAAAGAAAAGGCCACAGGGAGTCTACCTTAACTTGCAATTAGTGTAGGAAAATGTTAGCTTAATGAATATTAATAATCTTGGAATAATTTGTTAAAGTAGCACCCAACATAAAAGAAACATAAAACTACAACACATCTCTGAGTTTAAAAAAGGTCACGTAGTATTTTTTTTAATCCAGTAAGTGGGCCTACTTTTGCGATCATTATTGATTTTATGTGAAACAGGAGTGTTTTAACTTCACTAGGAGTAACTTCTAAACAAGAATGTATGTCGGTCCTGCAAATTGTAACGTTTGTAGAAAGTTTTGGGGTTTGTTTCTTCAGATAACTCAATAACACAGATTTTTAAAGTAATTACTCTGTATGGCTCTGAATTATTTGTCCCTTTAGATATGCAAGGTAATGTCATACGTGGCAGCAAGCAGTGTGTTTAGAAGTTAATAGTAATCTCACTTGGTGTTTTGTTTGGTGTTCTCCCCCCCCTTTCCCATATTCAAGACTATTTAGCAGTGATGTTGTCTGTTTCTTTCTGCACTCTTTGGTGACTGGAAGATTTGTATGCTTTCTCCCGATAGATCTTGAAACCACCCAGGTTTGGCTCCTGAGTTGCAGTAGCCAGGATTCACATGGTCCTTGCTGCTTTTTTCCGTAGCAATATGTGGTAGTAAATTGCTCTTAAAATGTATGTTTGAAATTAAACCATACATGGTTTGCAAAACATAATTCTGTACCCATATCTTTTCACCTGGTAGCCAGATCTCCAGCTTTGAGTGCACGAGGAATTTATTACTCCAGCATGACTTTACTAACTTCGGCTCCTATGGTCTTTAAATAGCCAAGCACAGCCTGTGTGATGTGTATCCTGCATGTGAGTTTTATGTTCATTCACTCCTCCTCCTCAAAGTGTTCCACTACAGTATCTTGAGTATGACAGAGTTCCTATTATAGTCAATTCTTCTCTTTTTAACTCTTCTAATTATTCTGTAAGTACTGCTCCTTTGAAATGTGCTTGACAGGAAGACACAGCCTTCTTAATTTTCCTTTGCCAGTAGATTTTAACGTCCTTGGGGCATTTCTTAGAACTGAGGTTTTTCTTTTTTTTTTTTTTTTCTTTCTTATTTTTCATGTGCATTCGGTGCTGGATCTATTCTGCTGTATTTGCTCATTGAGGACCAATAGAGACCACAAGTTTGTTTCTTGTGAAGACTGGATGAGACAAAGCTCTGTCATTGCTGACCTTGATTTGATTAAAATTGGTGAAGTTGAGGGGAAAAGCTCCATGTCCGTTACTACTCCAAGCTTGTTGAATCCCTGTCACTTTTCCAGAGACCCTTGTTTCGGTGTTTTTGATCTGAGTGTAGCTTTGTTCAACAGCCGTTGTCTTTTTTTTTTTTTTTCCTTTTGCTCATTGTGTTTATGCTCTCTGGTTTTGAAATTGATAGCTTTTGGAGCTGTGTTTACGCATTTTAGAACATCAGCTATGGTATGTATTGTGTAAAGAGTAATTAACAATATGTATTGCAGTGATGCTGGAATGGACTGTATGGATAACATCTCTAAACAATGTATTTAAAGCTTTTTTCCTTGTATTTTTGAGCTCGTATTAACTCACTATTGATCAGTTAGGTTTCAGCACTGTGGAACTCTATCACCTGAAAATCAAAAGTCGTTATAATTACTTGCTGAAGAAATACCTAAAAATTCCTTTGCTGTAATCACCAATGTAAGGACCACCAGTATGCACCATCTGAAAATACTGCTTTAATTAAAAACAAAATGCTTATTCACAGCTTGGACTAGCAAAGAGAGAGGCTATCATTTACTGAATGATAGCCACCTGGTACAGTAACAAAAGGTCAGAGGGACCCCCAAGTGATAAATTAGTTTATGTTGTTGTAGGTAGGCCTTTATTACAGGCTCAGACTGCTTTAAAGACAGAATGTTTTAAATTACTTGACATTCCCTTGTTCATTGGGTTTCTTTAGCGTTCATTCATGTACCCATATATCCACATTCATAGAAATGACACTATCAAAACCAGTACTTTGAAAAATACTCAGATTTCCCATGTGTTTGGCAACAGTCATGTTGTTCCTTAGTGTGATTAAGGCTATGTCTGTGCTGCAAAAATTAACCGTCTCATTGGTACCGGGAGCAGAACGTTGACAGAGAAGTAAGCAGAAAAACTGTAAGGACGCAACGCTGCAAGTTACGGAGTCGCAGGCTGCCCTGCCCGAGTGGAGGGCTGCGCTCCACACCCGATGTGAGGCTGTTGGGGAGTCTTCTCCAGTTAGTTAAGTTCTTCCGTAACTGACACATCTCTCCTTTGGACAGAGCTGTGGAAAGGCATTTGGATGGCTGTCAGATTTTCTGTGTTTTGCCTGCAACCTTACTATAGACATCACAAAGGGCTCGTTGGCCCAGAAGCTTTTTTTTTTTTTTTTTTTTTAAAACTGTAGCAGTTAGCTTAGTAAAGGATATTGTCTCTGCTGTACAGCAGGTGGGTTCCGGACTGGATCCAAATAGAGTGTATTTCTTTTCATTGGTACTAGCGGTCATTTAAGCTCACAGAGTTTTCAGTGTTAGGAACCTCGAGTCAGTAGGGATTTTTCTTACAAACTTGTGAAACTTAGGGCTAGAACTTGGCAAGGAGTCTGCCCTGCAGTGCTGCTCTCAGGCTTTGTCTTTGTTACAGGTGCAAGGTGTTATTTCATGAGCATTTCTTTCAGTTGCAGTTGTGCTTTTCTGTCCCCTGCCACTTTTTTCCTGCCTCTGTGTCCTCAAGTGTGTCGGAGCAACTATTTATGAGGCAACAAGGTGAACCGAATCTGAGATTGATCTAGGTTAAAAATAACCCTGCAGAAAAGGGAAAGCAGAAGGGACTTTAGTTAACCTGCATCGGCTTCCCAATCCAGTCCGCTGCAGCTACACTAACGGTTGTACCGGTGCAGGTGAGATACGGCACTGAGGTGAGACTGGAGAGCAAGGCACAAAACGGGGGCTGCCTGACCTACTGCTGTCGCCGAAAGGAGAGCTGCGGTGCTGTGGTCTCAGGCCGTACTGCAAGTCTTTTCCTGCCATACACACTTTCCATGCTGTGAGGCAGAAATGCTTCCTGGGGAATGGGAGAGAGGACAAAGTAGCGGCGGAGCTGCGAGGAGGTGAGTGAGTGAGAAATGTGTTGTCTTAGGAGCTGCAAAACTAAATGATTAAAAAAAAAAAATCTCCCTGCTTTTTTATTCCACCCCCCCTTCTTTTTCCCCCTGGTACGGCTGGGAAAGGATTACACACATTCCTCTGTGTAATTTTATTTATTTGTGTTATCCTGGTGTTCTGGAGGGTTAGTCGTGAATTAGGACCCCATTTTGTTTGTAGAAACACAAACCAGATGATTTATACTCCAAAACCCGCATGTTCTGTTTTGGACAATAAGGTGAATACAGACAGATGGGAAATACAAGATGAAAGTGAGACTGGTAGTCTGTGTAGCGGGAGAATCGGGACAGAGCGGTTTGAGGGTATGTTTGTAGATGTTGCAGTGCAAGGAGCTAGAAGGAAGGTACTGGGGTAGCCCTGCCTGTGGTGTTTGGGATCAGCACCGGTAGACCGACAGTCTCTTCGCTGCTTGGTTGAGCCTGTCTCTGGCATCCTGCTTGCTGTTTCTTCAGTGTCACAGCAGAATAACGTCTACTAAGAGTAAGGTTTCACAAAACAGCTGAGCCCATCTGGTGGTTTGTGCTGTTGAAAAATACATTTTTATTCCTAGACCCTTCATGGGTCACAATTCTAGTGTTTTTCCCATCTGTTGATAAGTTGTTTTACATAGGCAGAAAAACCATGTGGGTTTTTTTTTATCCTTTGGGTTATCTATAATTATTTTGCATGCCAAATCAATACACTGAGGTGTCAGATGGCAACAGACAGATTCAAAGGAAGCGATGAAAGCACTGTTGGCAATGAAACGATGAGGTAGCAAGAAAAAGGAGTCTCTTTTCTTAACATTGAGCTCTTAGATTAACTCAACAGTTTCCTAAGGCCTCGCCCTGCTAACTTCTTGGAAAAATGATTACTCCAAACTACCCTGTTCCTGTCTGCCTTTGTCCATATGATGAATTACTTCAAGGCTTGAAGTTTTCAGTGAGAGATGTTAGCGCCTAGCAGCTGGACTTTGCTTTTTCAAGCTTTAGAGTTATATGAAGATAAAGAAGAATACAGCAAAACACTGCTTCTTTCTATCTCCACACTTGTATAGATCTTTAAGACAATCATACTTTAGAAGAGTTTATTGTTTATTTTTTTCATTTTGTATTTAATTTTAGTTCTCTTCTTGCCAACCTGATATTCAAACTAAGAAATATACCAAAGTTTTTATTTCATTAATTCATTTTTTCATTCATTGAACTATTTTCTACTATTCCCTGCCTGCAGGGATTCATCTCCAATCATAGAGGGCTTGTTAGCTTGTGATATAATGAGTTCTGGTATATATTCCTAGATACACATGTGGTAAAGGTTAGGCTAACTGTGGGGGTTGCTTAACATTTTACTATGTAGTAAAGGTGTGGAAACACCTCATTGTTTTGGGGTTTGGTTTTGGTTGGGGGTGGGGGTTAAGCCACATTTTTTATGACTTCAGACTCAACAACCAGATTTTCAGTGTTTCTTTACATTGGGATATCATCTATCTGTAGTTTTGAGGGTTTTAGAAAATCTTTCAGAAAATCATAAAGGTATATAAATACACTCTGCATGTTAGAGATAAATGGGCCTCCAGGCTCTGAGAAAGCAAAAATCTGTTCTGTGACATGGCTGTTCTCTACCAGAGAAAGCCTGATGAGCACTTTGAGCCAAATTCTCTCCATAGGAAGGGCAGAGAATCGCTGTTCTACTTTGCACTGCCTGTTTCTTCGGAGAGATACAGTATCTTCTGTGTGATAGACTAACACTGAAATAGTAAGCTATCTCACCTGTGATGTTAAAACAAGGCATAGAAAATCCTCCTTCAACACGTGTTAGATGAATGAATATCTAATCTGCTGGGTGATTTGTAAAGGTAGGCATTAATTTTGTTATCCATCTGCCTCTTGTTAACTTTTATCCTTTTGTTAAAATACTGTAATGTTTAAGCAGAGGACATCAGGAACTCTTTATTTATTTTATTTAATTTCATTCAAGTTAAGCTGCTTCCAGCAAGTATGTCCTTGTTAACCTACTGCACTTGCTGTTAGCGCTCATCTGTAAACCCACAGACTTCCACAGCTGCAGTGTGGTTGAAGAAATTAAAACAAAGGAAACTGCATTTCTGGCAGGAAGAAGAAAACTTTAAAGATAGAAAAGATTGTTATTTTGCCTGTGCCCAGAATCCGTCTGCTCTTCCCTCCCATGAAATGACATAATTAAGGGTGTATGTACTCAGATACATCAGCAGGTGTGTTGTAATGGTAATTAAGGTTAGTTTTGATTACTATGGTATTAGGCAGTTTGAAATTCTTTGTTTGTCTTGTAGCAGGTAGCAGTAATAGGTTTACTGTATATTTAAATTCTAACTGTTAAGCATATGATAATCTAGCCTTACTTTGTGCGGGAGAAAAATGTGACTTAACTGCACCAAAGTCTATCATTAAGGTAAAGTTTTTAATGCAAATTACCTGTATTTAAGCATTTTATTAACTGATCCATAGATTAACGTGGAGCCTGGAGGTTTTAATCAGGGTTTCTAATTGAAAAACGGGGTAGGTGGTGAGAGAGAGGAAAAAAGCATTACATAGCTAAAATCATGCTAAACCAATTTGAAAGATCATCATGGTATTCCCTCCTAACAGGTGTCATTATGATGTGAGGACTTATGTTTTCATTGACTTGTCAAGGACTATTTTATACCAGGCAGTTTTTAAAAATTCCATGCTTCAGCCATACATTTGGTCCTTGTGAAAACTTGTGCAATGTGGGGGAGAGGGGCAGTGTGTCTCAATGAAATCCAGGAATACGCATGCGCTGCAGATCCCAGCGCTGGTACTCTGCTTTGGGAATCAGGGGTTAAACATCCTAAAGCAGCAGACTGCAACAGTGCATCCTGTGGTCAAGCTGGTTTCTCTCTCCTTGGCTTAAAAATCTACATTTTCGTGGTATTTGTTTATGTCAACTGCACTTCAGAGTGAAATAAGGTGCTAAATCATTTAGCTTAATTTAATGGCCTATATGAATATCAAATTGCAAAACAAGTAAGTTTTGCAATTAGTTTAAGTCTACAGCAGCTTTATATGGAATTGCCTGGGAGGTTCAGGGTGTGTTGTGCTTTGTAAATGGGTCTTATGGTGTCTGCTGGTTCTTTTGCAAATTAGCACTTTTTTTTTTTCTTCTTTGATTTTCTTGAGGACTAGCAATCAGATGCAAAACTGACATGAAAACAAAATTAGCTTCCATTTTTCACACGGGTTGCTCTTAATACCTAAGAACAGTTCAATTCCTATCTAAACTTTGTTATAGTTATGACACAGTTTCTGCCAAAAGATTGCTCTTCAGGTTCTACCTACATCATTATCCAACTGCTCTTTTAATATTCAAATGTAGAATTCATTTCATTTGCATATTAACTTTTTTTATATTGAACTCCAAGGTAGAACATTCTTGAACTTTAAATGAATGTGTCCACAGGTTTGGTTTCTTTTTTTTTTTTTTCCTCCTCTGTTTTCATTGCTGAGTAAACTTGTTACCATGTGTAGGTAACAAACATATCAGACATGTTGCATCTTAGGTGAACATTCATGAAAAGGTTGGCAAGGATGGCAAAAGGTACTGGATGGTTTCCATATGAAGAATTACTATGTAAGTGACATCTCTTCTATCTAGAATAGATAGAGGATATGATCTGCAAAATTGTGTGTGGCATGGGAAATGAGAATTGTCCTATGCTTGCCCTGTTCTTGCTTTTCTTAAGCAGCCACTTTGAGTCACTGTTTCTATTGGCTTTTTCCTTAGGGACAGGTAACTGGTTATTCAATAAAATATTAGAGCCCTCCTTGAGAATGAGGAACTACAGAAAAAGAGAATGGAGAGAAACCAGGCAACAGCTGGTAAATGAAAGAGCAGTGTGGGTCAAGAAATGTAAAAATAGGGAGCCGAAGGGACCACTAAGCACAGTATGGCCTGGGTCTTGTCCAGGTTCTCCCATCTTGGAAGAGGGAGCTGATGAACACTGGCCAGAGATGCTCTGCTTGAGGAGGTGGAAGTAGATGTCATGGGTGTCAGGGTCATCCTGTGGAGCTTCTTCCTCCTAGCTGCAGCTTGGCCAGAGCCAGTGGAGTTGATTAAGAGATCTTGCATCATATAGAGCCTTAGAGAGGAAGTGCATAAATATAAAAATGATTAAAGAGCATCTTAATAAGAGGTTCTGGAGAAGCTGGAGGAGGGGTTGCCACTTATCCAACTTGGGCCGTGGCACACGTGCGTGTTCCACCTTATCCCAGAGGGAGTTAAACTCTTGGGACCCCATGAATGTGTATGGATGTGCCCATCTCTTCAAAGTAATTTTTCCTGGCTGGGCTCTGGATTTAGCCCAGATTACACCTGGTCCACCTGGTGTCTTGCCTCTTCTGATGGTAGGAGATCCTGTCTCTGCTATCTGGGGAGGGCAAAAGGTGAGAAAGTGAAGTATGAGTGCATAGTGGAATTTTCCAAGATGAGGTGTGAAGATGAACTGGATGTCATGAAGCCTACTGAAATACTGTGTGGGGAAGTATATGTATATTACAGGGACAACAATCTTCTGCTGGTGTTACAGTTCCCTCAATACTGTAACCAGGAGTTATGCTGTTGCTGTAGAGGTGGCATTGCAGGTCAGGGCACTGGTGACTAGCTTCATGCCAGGTACCCAAAGCCACATTCTGTATTTTGGTTCTGCCGCAGGTGCCAGGTATACCTGGCATGTTGTAGAGTTTCAGCCATCTTTAGAATTTTCCATTGATACCTGTTACAGTGTGTCCCGTGTCCCTTACTTACCTACAGTCCAAATCTTCTTTGTGCACTTAACTGTATTTGTAGCAGTCCTCGCCTATGTTTTCCTGTAGTCTGACGTAAGACGGTTTTACGTTGCACTGAAGAAGTCCATTGTTTTCTGTACCGAAGCGGTACTTCTTGTCTGATCTTTTTATCATGATAATTGCAGGTGCTACTTGTATACCTTCAAACAGGTTTGTGGTGGTTTGTTTGTTTGGTTTGGTTTTTTTAAATGGATGGTGTCTCTTTAGAAACTTGCTATTTTCAGGAGCTAAACTGATATTATAAAGTTGTGTCCTTCAGAAGAGTTGTGGGTTTTTTGGTGATGGTGGGGTTTCGTTTTTGTTGTGTTTGTTCTTTTTTTAAGCAGATGCTTGAAACTGTTCCATTTATTAAGGAAAAGCATTTGCTAAGTAATTGATAGCAGGACTGTAGAACGTAATTTGGCCAAATAACCGTGTGCTTTTCAACCGTAGGACAGTGTTGTATGATTATTTGGTTGAATTGTGAATGAGTTATAGCCACAGTTACTTGCTTATATTACTTAGAATGTTTTTTCAGGACCTCTTTTAGAAATAATTTTATAGTTTCAGCTGGGTAAGAGCTGTGTTTTCAGAGTAGAACCTGATTTTTTGCTGGTATGAAGGGTTGTTTTTTTTTTTTTTGGGGGGGGGGGACAAACAAACCCCAAAACATAGTTGTATTGTCACCAGCTTGAGTTTTGAGGCTGTAATTATGAAACTTTGTTCAACGTGCTGCTTATGGAGTAGTTACATGCCCAGTTTTCTTTGGCAGGAAAGCTGACTTGAAAAATTTCTGCCCTGATCACCCCGGCTGCTCTGCTCGCAGCTACAATTTGCTGTTCCTCCTGTGCTGATACAGCTGTTTGGGGACTGCTCTGAAGTGTTGAAGAAATGGTTAAAACCCTTGCTCCTGTCCTGCTCTGCTGTTTTAACCCATTAAGTTCGTGGACCTCTCTTAAAATATGGCCCCACCTTGTGTTGGACTGTTACAAAGGAGGAATGTGAAAGGAAGGGTGAGACATTGTAAGTGGATTTTGCCACTGAAGAAAAGGTATTGAGGACTTCACTGAAGGGAAGGAGGAAATGCTGGTGTCGCACAGCGTTGATCTAAGTTTTTAGCTACGTTAACCTGAAATGGTTTTTAATTTGAGGGGCTCTTCGGAGCTTTCAACCAGAGATGCTGCTGACTGACTTTTGTAACGATATGCATCACCATGCCATTCTCAAATAGTATCAGCAAAAGTTGTCCCCTTTTTGCTTACTACTGAGACTAAAATAGTATTTGTAAATTTTAATCCTGTTAAATGTGATTGCTCTCATGACCATGAGAGCAAAATTTATTTTGACAAAGTTATCAAAAGGATCACCAGCCTTACTCTTCATATTTTTAATTATTCCAGAATGCACTCAAGTATTTATTAGGACAAATAAAACTGGAAGATGACTAATACATACACACTCATTTTAGATACAGCATGTGAGTAGGGAGTAACAGGAGGAAGAATAGACACATGCAGATCTGTGCAGTAGCACGACGAGAGATGTGGAAGAACCAGGCATGGAAGCTAGCCTAAATGATACAGTAAGGGTAGAGGTATAAGAGTTGCAAAAAAAAAAAATAAAGTTTGTAGCCTTACTGCCCTTTCTTTCAGAAGATAACTTGTGGTAGTTCCGCTTTTGTTTGTGTGAAAATAATCCCAAACAGAAAATAGTAGTTGGCTGGTTTTCCACAGTTCTATTCAGAACATTGTAATTTTCTCCACCAACTAAATTGACTCATTCATTTCCATTAATACATACAAACTTACTCGTTCTGCTGCCAGTCGTCTTGTTAAGAGGACTAGCCCAAAACGCAGTGGGTGGGAAAACAGAGTAGTAGATGTTCAGTATGGAAAGCATATAAATGCAAGCCTTTCACACGCAGTCCCTTTGGACTTGGACACCAGGAAAATTTTTCACAATGAGAACAATCAGCCGTTGGAATAATCTCTCCAGAGAAGTGGTGGATTGCCCAACATTGGACACTTTTAAGATTCAACTGGACAGGGTGCTGAGCCATCTTCTCTAGACTGTGCTTTTGCCAAAAAAGGTTGGACCAGATGATCCTGGATGTCCCTTCCAACCTGGTTGTGATTCTGTGACATGTTATGGAGAAGCTGAGTAGCAAAGCAAGTTTGTTAACCTTGAGTTTGTTTCTTACTTGTGCAGCGCTTGAGAGGGATATATAGAAGTGACTGCAAGTTGGGGAGGAGAGAACAGAGATCAGGTACGTTAATGAGAAATAGAGCAGTGGTGAGAATTTGGATCTCTCTCACATGGCATGGTGGCGGTTGCATAGTCTGAAGAGGGCAAGAGTTATATGAAAAGCAGTTTTGATTTCTTGTTGAAGGTACATTTAATCATGGAAAAGAGAGGGATGTAAATGTATGCTGCAGTTGGAAAAGATGGAATATATTCAGTATTATGGATGTAAAACACAATATTGGCAGTTTTCTGAGAGTCATGGTAGTAGTAAATACTGAAGAAGGAAGATGTAAAAGAATAAATAAATAAATGGTACCCTTAGTCCCTATTGAGTATTTGCTAATGATATAGGTTGCAGCAATACCAGTACAGCATGAAGAGTATTTTTCCTCTTCCAAAATACAGAAGTACACTAGTGTTGGGGGGGGGAATGTATATATGTATATTTAGAAAAAACTGTTGACACATGTAGAAGCCCAATTTTTCTTTATTGGTAATAAGGAGCATTAACTTCTTGACATGGTAGGAAAAAAGGTCTGATCATCCGCTGTTACGCAAATCCCTTCATGTTGCTCTTCTTTGGGACCCTCACTTCCTCGCTGACAAGAAGCCATTGGACCTTACTTGTACTCCAGGAACACGATGAAACAGTAAATCTCTCTAGTTCTGGTTACATCGAGACCTATTGAGTAAAAGGTAGCATTCATTTTTTTCTGGTGTTTCATTATATGGCAGAGCATATTCTCTCATGAAAGATTAAATTGGAAATGCTGCTGACATCTGTGACTGTTTGGGAGGTTCTTGTTTCTTTGTGTATTTGGAGGAGGGTTATCGGAATCATAATTACTTGTCTGCTGCAGCAGCAACAACTTTGCAGTATCCTTTGATAGGAGACAATCTGGAACCACAAAGGAAAACAATACTTCATTTTTATAGATGTCTGTTCTTACTGGTGTGGTTTTGTGGTCTAAACACAGCTTAATTGTCACAGCATTGGATAATTTAGAACTGAACTTAGAGGACTGCTATGTGAAGTACTAAAATACTGTGCTTAGAATTAGATGTTGTTGCTGTTTAAAAAGTACTTCCAGCTACTTGTTGTTCTCAAGTACTTCTTCAGTGGTGATAGTGTTTAAGAAGGGACAGCAAAATTAGAACAGTTTTGAAAGATGACCTACAAGTAGATATAAATCTGGTCCTTCGAGTTGTTACAATTTAAGAAGGCAAAAATGTAGTCATAACAGTAGCCTAATATTTATAGCTTCTTTATACTGAAGTATGCATATACTGTATGCATAGATGGAATTCACTTAATAACTGAAGGAAAATCTCTGAACAAGGGGAAGAGGAAATTTTCCCCTGCCACCACTTTGTGATTTTTCAGGTTAGAGAAAGTGAAGAGAAGGATAACAGTTTTTAAATACAACAAATATAATTATGCTCTAGGTAACATCATTGTTTGTAAACATTTTATTGTATTTTGACAAATATGTTGGTGAGTGATACCTTTGAGTTGAAGTTAGAAAAATGAGAAGAAAAGGTAGTTAATATATCAACAGTTACAGCTTGAAGCATTCATGCATTAGTAATTTAAAATTCTGTAATATATATCAATACTCTGTAGAGTTATGTGAGATACTACAGGAAATCGGAGATCAATTTACCTTTTTTCAAGTAAATGCACAAAAGAGAGGAGATGATGGCCAGTTATTGTTCCATTCACATCTTAGTCATCAATTTTGCCACAGCGAGCAAAATTATAAGCCTGTTTCAAGGGAAAGTCTTTTAATATGATGTGGGGTTTTTTAAATCAGGCATATTTGTTTTATTTGTTTATATAAAAGAAAATAAAGTGTATTTGAAATATTTATACTCTTACAGAAATTTGAGTTGGTTTTTTTTTTTT
>VZTL01006244.1:20841-32677 GCA_013400535.1 Scopus umbretta | reverse complement strand
GGCGGGAGGGGGATACCACCCTAACTCTAAGACTAGAGTAACAGCCAAGTATAAAGTAGAATAGCAGATAGATGGGATGCAGATGAAGACAGCGTAACAGGAGGATGTTTGGAAGCAGCTGTTTGGTAGGAGATTTGCATACAGAATGGACTGGATAATAAAAACACACTCTACGAGCAAGCAAAGGAAGCAAACTGTTCTTTTTACAACTTCTGTACCAGTTTGCTCTTACATAGTTAAGTGATAGAGCTTAATGTTTTGCATGCTAAGCATTGGAGTCATCCACAGCATCTTTCACTAGAAAACAGATTCCACAATAGGAAATTTCAGCCTTTTTGCAGATAACAATAGTTAAAATGCAGATAGAGAAAGGAGGGAGGAGGAGATGGCAAACAATCAAAATGAAACAAAGGACAGGGCTAGCTTATTTACTACAAAGATAATGTGACTATTGAAGATAAACCAGACCATCCTAAATGGTACTTGACTAGAGTACAGACACTTTCCAGAGTTTTTGCACCTGTTTTCTTACGATGAATTCACAAGACTTATCTTGTCCCAATTAGGTATTTCATGTAGCTCTGATGCCTCTGCCAACACAGTTTACCCAGAACTCTTAATTAGCCTCACACACAAAAAATAACATGTAATTTGTCTGCTAATTACATGTTTCTGTAACTCCTAAAAGCAACTCATTACAGTAATGTTGCACACTTAGAACAATTACCTTAATTCTGTTTTCTGTTTATTCAATTATAACTGTAGTTCCTAATTATATTGCAAATTGTGTTGAGCTGGAAGGTGGCTATAAAATCCCTGCTCTTTCCTCTTTCATAGTGGTTCTACATATGCAGTGTGTTTCCACTAGACACAAAATCAATGTAGTGAAAACAAAGCACTCCTATTGTTAATTCTAGTCACACAGAGGGGTAAGCTGGTCAGCACAAATAAATAAAACTTTGTATCAACAAAATTACAGGCAGAAATCTTGAACTGAAAGTTAAGACACAAAAAAAAACCCCACTGTCAAGAAAAGGAAACAAAAGGAAAAGATAAGCAGCTTCCCACCCAGCAATCCCTTGAATGAAACATGTTTATAGAAATATCTTGCTCTGAGATGCATAAAAGGCAGGTTACAAACAGTTATGCACGCTGAGTGGAGGCCATGGAGCGAGACCAGCATTGGTGGTGTTAGTCATGCTGCAGCAAGTAACTGGTGACAAGGAAACAGTCCACCCTATCTTTATTAAAAGCCTAAAAGGAAATTACTTTCCCAAACCTATGATGGAGATAGAAAGCCTGAAACACTGACTGAAGAGTCATCTGGTAATGAAGCACCTCCCCAAGAAAGCTTAGTCAAAACCTAGATTAAGGGATACATAATTTTAAAGTTGAAAGGTATGTGATCTCAATCTGAAAAAAAAAAAAAAAAATAAAAAAAAAATCTACTTTATCCAGGCTACTCAAAGATGGGTGTACATGATCCTACTGGAAAATTACACTACTGTCAGCCAGTTCAACACACCAAACCACTACTACTTGTAGGCTCCATCCTGAGGAGTAGGTAAATCAAGGTACTTGAAGAAAAATATTAAAGCATGAAGATAACAACCTTTTATTCTCTCACCCTCCCTCTCCACCTTCAGCAAGGGAATCTGGAAGAAAACAGGGAGAACTTGCATGCATACCAAAAAACCAGACCTAGCTTTCTCAGACCTGATCATGCCTAAATATGAAACAAAAGGTGACTTCCAAAAGAAACAGAGGTAATATTGGAGCTGTGTGCAGAATATTACAGTGTTTTAATCAAATCTCATCCACCGCCCTCCAATGTGCTTCTTAGTGTATTACAGCCACAAGGGACTGCATTTTTGCTTTGAATTTGCCTGTGTCCAAACACAGGTTAATCTTGCTAAGCATTCTCAGTTCTATTAATATACAATCAAATGGAGATGTTTCACTGTTGCCCATGCTTTAGAAGTTTAGGACCAGTTTGTGACCTCAAATATGTTGCTGGATTTCCTAAGTCAGTTTTAGTTCAGTCTCTGTGGCTGTTGAGGAGATGAGGGGAGTAGGAATGGATTACACAAACTCTCTCTATATATATCTATATATACATTTAGGAATTATTCCTTTTATCTGCAGGTGAAGCTCAAAGAGTCAGTATTCAACCGAAACCTTAGTCACAAATTTGGATTAGAAACTGTTGCTTTTTCAAGAGGTCTAAATCAATCACAAAGGTTGATCAGGGAACCCTGTATACTCCTCAGCCCACCCCAGTAAGCAATGGACCCCTCATGCCTGAGTCTCAGAAGGCACAGACCTTTCTCCAGGGGAATTTTGCTCTTCCCTAAATAAAAAATAACTTCTACACCTGGGACCTCCTTCTCCTTCCAAACACTCAGGGGTTTTGATCACTTAAGCTTCATGTGCATGCAAAGTACAGGGGAAATAATTGCTGTTAGGAAAGGTGAGACAACATGAACTGCATACCACAGACTTACAGCTGCTGGACACCAAGTAACTTCCATCTGCAACTTGGAATATCACATTTGCATATCAGGAAACAAGCTAGTTTTCCTGTTGGTTGTTCAGCTTTTATACTACATTTCTTCTACACACTTTAATTTAATTTGTCTTCAAAACATTCCCCCTTGTATTTCCAGTTCTGGTTTCACACAGAGCCTGTGAGTCTCAACTTTTCCCTGACCCAATATATCAAGTCTCAGGACAGAGGAAGATACATTACCGTAGGCCTTCAAGCACAGCTTCTTTGAGTGCAAATACTTGAAAACAAATGTTTGCTGGCTGCTATGCATTTACACAAGAGCGCAAATCCTTTTCCTACAAACAATGGGGATACGCAAGCATAATCCACAAGCAGCACTGCCTCTCTGGGGCCGTGAGACCCCCAGCTAGGTCTCCATCTTGAGAAGCCAGAGGAGCCCTCAGTTGGAGGGTAAACGTGCAGTGTAACTGGAGCTCTGCACTAAGAGAATTAAACCATGTCCATTCTTACAAACTGTGCATCTAGCTTATGCACCTCAATTGCAAGCACAGGGTTTTTTTCTCCTAAGGACATTAAGTCTAAATCTCATACAAATAGCCAATGATGCTGCTACAGTTTTTGTTTCTTTATTTCAGTGAAGTACAGAAGAAAATATCTCAAGGATTTAAACAAACAATATGGTGACAGATGGTGTGGAGACAATCCACGCGGGGATCCTTCAGTAAAATCCACACAACTTCATAGCTCCAAGAAAGAGGGGAGGCAGAGGAAGAAGAGGAAGGAGGAGGAGGGAAGAGGGGGAGGAGGGAAGAGTACATGCAAAGCTGGCCCAGATGACCACAGATTTCTAACAAATACAAACAGCTGTGGACAGCAAAGTTTCTCTGTTCATCTGTACAAAGCTGTTCGTACCATCACCGAGGTAGGCAGTTCTACCCCAGAGATCTTTCAAGCAAGTCCAAAAAAACTATAAAGAAATTCTTCAAAATAAATTTAGTGCAAATAAGTGATAAATAAAATACACTATTAAACTGTCTATTCAAATAATCTAAGCATCCTCTCAAAAATAATTAATAGAT
Source organism: Scopus umbretta (assembly GCA_013400535.1). Lineage (NCBI taxonomy): Eukaryota > Metazoa > Chordata > Aves > Pelecaniformes > Scopidae > Scopus > Scopus umbretta. The sequence goes on along the minus strand of VZTL01006244.1, from coordinate 29,089 downwards.
GAAACATGAAAAATGTGTTTTACATGATATCAAGGTCCTTCTGTTCTGTTCACTGCACAATTCATTAGCATGAATATTTTCAGGTTTGTTCTCTAGATATGTTCTGATTGCCTGAAATGTCTTGTGCTTTATAATAGTCTATTATTATTTTGTAGTGTAAAGGGAATAATTTCGGATTTTATATTTGAGAATGTCTTTGGGGAAAAAAATTCCAAAGATGCCACCAGAAATGTCTGCAAGGAGAAAATTGTCCTGAAGGTCTGGTGTCCTACTTTTATAGCTCAGGAGTCTGCTGTGTTATAATTACCTATGGGGCAGGCAACAGTTTGGAGAGATTGCATGGATGGTCTACAACAGTGACTTACTAGCAGTTTTAAAATGTTGTTGCTCAAAACAAAGACACTTATGGATTTCTATTTTCAAGAATTGTAAGAACAGACATCTTGAAGAGAAAGCAAATGGTACCCTTTGAGATGAAAATATATTGCTTTTACTGCAAATGACTAGATTGGAGTGAAGCCAAACACTCATCTCTCCTAAATAAGGGTGGTTTATAGGACCCCACCCGGCACGCTGGGCTCAGCTGTAACTGGGTCAACTCAAGCAAGCTAAAAAAATGGGAACTTACCCACACCTGAGCTATGTCAAATACCAAGTAAAGTCTAGAAAATTTCAATTTCCTACAATCTGCTTATTAGTTACAGACATTCCCAATCTCTTCAAAATTATCTTCCTTCTACTTAGGAAAATTAAACCAAATACCCCTCCCTTCAACTCCACAAGAGTGACAGTTCAAGTCTACTTGCACGGTATTCCAGAAAATCATCCATGCTTTCCTTTGCTAAATTTAGAGGGAAACTTTTGTGCAGACAAGAGAATGAGGAATAATATAATAATCTCAGAAATAGCTAGGAAAATCCTTTAGAAAAGAAAAGGGAGGGTGGGGGAGAGAGTGCAAGGCTCACATCATTAATATAATGCTCTTCTGAGTTCTGAGACACAGCTGAAAGCCACAAACGCTGCAGCTCTCACTGTTACAGCTTTCTCATAGTGAGCAGAGTACAAGAATAGTAGTGTAAACCAGCATGCTGTATCAGAATCACCTCACACTCCCAGAGCACTGGCTCCTGTTGAAGAAAAGCACAAGATATTGTATCCACTCACTTCATTCACCTCAGTAAGACAGATTTCAAGCATGTTTTTAACCATGTAATAACACTGATTATGACATGTGTGCGTAAAAGTTACAACCCCAGATTACAAGCCTAGTTCTAAAACTCTTTACGGATGTGCAAGACAAATTTATTCTTAAAAAATATAGATAGATAGACTTTTATGGATATGGTCTAGTAAACACAGATTTGCAAGCGGAGGTCAATGATACATTTTGGTTGCAGTTCAAAACAAAAATGAGAATATCTGAAAGTTATGCTTCCCATAGCATCATTAGTACAGCTAGAAGGAAAGAAGGTCAAATTCAACTGCTTCCTTAAAAGAGGCAGAAGCTGCAAGTATTATGTGCAATGGAATAGCGCAAGCTACTGTACCTAGACCTGAAACACCAGTTACTTGAATGCAGGTATTTTTGCACTAAAGCGTTTCTTAAACTACAGTTTAACCATCCATTCTTTTGCAGTACCAACCAAAGCCAAAGTGTATATTATGCTCAGGAGTATAGTGCCATACACATGCTAATGTCAATTATCAGTAAGGGCAGGAATGAAAAGTTACAAAATTTAAATTTAAGATTTTCTGTAAAAATACAGGACTGCTTTCATGAGCCAAGTAGATGAGCTGGACAGAAATCTACATAACGCGTATCAAAGACATGCAAATTGATGAGCACACACCATGACGTATGATCTCCAGAAAAGATTCTACAATAAAAAACAAACCCAACACACCCTCCATTCACCACAACAATTTTTAAAGTATAAGAATTAATGCACGCTTATGCAAATGCAAAGTGAAGTGTGGCTTTTGAACTTTTTTTTGTATTATTTTTTTTTATATGATCACTCTGCTATGAGGACACATGGCAAAGAAGTTGTAAAATGTGTAAAGGAACCTTAAGAGCAGCATACAATGTTGTATACAGATAAGGGAGTGTAAATTCTCAGTACCAGAGCCAGGAGTCTGGGTGTGCTCTGATCATAGCTACAAGGCTGGGCTTAGAGATCTGGTTTGCACAAGTGCAGTACGTTTTTTATATCTCAGGAATGAGGAAAAACAGAGCAATTCCAGCTATGTCTATAATGAGCTGAAAATGGGAGGTGATGCAAATATCTGCAAGTATTTCAGTAAAATATATATGAAAAATATCCACCAAAAGAATGAACAAGATTTAAAAGTACAGTTTCTCTCACTACTTATTCATAGTTAGATGTCTCAGTAAATACCCCAGCAGCACTACAGGACATGGGAGGGCCTGGCAGATGCGTTGAACATGAGCCAGCAGTGCACCCTTCCGGTGGCAAAGTCTAAGCAGGCTGCATTAGCAAAAGCACAGCCAGCTGCCTGAGGGGAAGGATTATTCCCCTCTCTGGTACTTATGAGGCCACACCTGCAGCCCTCTGTCCAGTTTTGGGTTCCCCCACACAAGACATCAATATACCTGAGTGAGTCCAAAGGACTGGAGCATAAGAGGTGGAAGAAAAGGCTGAGGGGAACACTTTTCCCCAGAAAAGGGACAGGTAAGGACAGATATAATTGCAGCCTATAACTACACAGAGACAGCTGGACTCAGACTCAAAGAACAAGAGCCTGTGGTCACAGTGCAGAGGGAAATTTTAATAAGATATAACAAAAATATTTGCACTGTGAGAAACACTAAGTACTGGAACAGATTGCCCAGAGAGGCTGTGGCATCTACATCCATGGATATACTCAAAACTTGACTGGATGATCTGATCTGATTTTGATGTTAGCTCATCATTTGGCTAGGGTTGGGTTAGAGAACCTCCAGTGATGCCTTCTAAACCCAATTGCTCTATGATTCTATGTTTACTGTTTTGTAGGATGGGGGTAAAAAAGGAAAGCTGAAGGTGGTGGTAGATGCAAGAGTAATTTTATACTAAGCAATTAAAAGTGTTTATTACCAATCTTATCAGGAGAAAGAATAATGAAGGATGGTAATTTAACCACATATAGTACTTATTTTCTGGAAAAGCAAAGATTTATTTTGCATAACATTTCCAGAGCTGTTTGAAGAAACATCACTTTGTAATAGCCCTTCTGGAAAACTACCCTTACCTTTTACGCCGTTTGGCTGTGCATTATAACTGTCAGTACTTCCACAACAATAAAATGCTTCAAGTTACGTCTTTCAGAGAGATATCTAATGAGAAATTAAAAAGACTTAATTTTGCAATATGCAAAAGCAGTATGGTTCAAAGACACTAAGTAATCCTGTGTGTATTTATAATACATAGGGGCTTTTTCCCCACTTGTGAAGGAAACAAATCTATTATTGTCGCAGAACTAACCATGATGTTCAGTTTTAGAAAAGTATCACAAATACTATTATAATAATGATAGCATGTGGTGAAACAAATGTAACTAAGTTTAAAATCAAATGTTCAAGTCGGAAAACAGTTCCTCAGTAATGTTTGGTTTGATACAAGCATCCCCCCTCCAACGGACACTGATGCACAGCAGGTTGGCACAGATGCCCCAGACATAATTTTCATCTTGCTTCAGTAGACTATCCCACATCTGAATATGTTTTGTATGTGGCAGAATTGGGGACCAAAGCCAAGGAGCAGTTCATTGGCAGGAGAGTTCCTGCCAACAGCAGGTGATAAAATCGGCTGGAGGCAGAGCATGTGGCACTGTCCAAAGGGTATCACTACATCACAGCTGGGTTCAGGTGGGCACCATACATCCTTAAGTGTCACATTGGTTTATCGGTAGGGTTTTAACAGGAGATGCCAGGTGAAGGCAGATCAGCTAGGTTCAGAAACCATTCCAGGTTTGTTGGCTTCACATGCCTGTCAATTTTCATAGTCTATATCAAGCAACATATCTCCTCAGCTGGTGCAGGCACACTTTAACCAAACTGAAGCAGAGTACAGCTAGCTGGACCAACAGAGGAGGCAGTCTAAACTATACACCGTCCACAGCAGATGTTTGCATGGGGACTCAGTACTTCAAAAGCTGTATGTCCTGCATTAATCACTGCATACTCCAAGCGTGGGCATATCTCATATTGAGAAACCTAGAACAACTTTTTCTTTTTTAAAGAGATGGCTCTTCATATGAGATTCACATTGCCATAGTATTTCTTAGCCATAGAGAATATGGTAAGCTTACCTACTCTGAGTCATTCCAGTAAAGAGCATTATAGATGACTTCTCATTTCTGTGCCTTCAGTTTAGTTCACATTTAGGACAGTTAAGCATCATATAACAAACGCCTGGCACAGAATTCACCAAACTGTGGTGCCGCCTTTGTGTCAGCCTTGCTTGGTAGACTAGAAACAAGCAGGTACTACACACACACATTTTGAAGTAAAAGTAATCTAAAACACAGTACCAGCATAATGCCACTGAGGAGGAAAATATCTGTTAGAGCCACATGATAAGGATATAAATGAAATGGCCTTATTAGACCATAAGCGGGAGTGGGACCAAACATCCTCTTTGCATATCCAGCCATCTCAATGTACGACACAAAACAGAAGACTTTAAACATTGATCAACTTTACAAATTAGCCAACACCCATGTGTTTCAGCTAAAATCCTGACACTGACTTGGAAGACGGATTTTACATTTGCACTCCTTCTCCCTCAGACTTCATCTCTTCTGCCTTTATGACAGCACTGTGAATTTCACCTTCAACTCCCAGGAATTCATTCCTAAACAAATGGTTAATTGAGTGACACATGCAAGTCTTATTACTGCAGTGTTCCAAACCCAGTTGCAAGACATTACACGGTGCAAAAGCCAAGTTAAAAATTAAGGCAGTTTTAGTTACATGAACAAACAAATCCTTCAGCCAATTCAAGCTACTGAAGACAGCTCTGCTAGATTGTCTTAACACACAAAAGCACAATTTTGATTTCCCAAGTGGAAATCTTAGAAGCCAAGTTTCAGCACGAAAATGTTTTATTAGCAAACTGTGATAACCCCTAAAAATCAAAGACAGTGACATAATAATGCCAATATTAGCATACAATGAAAATAGTATTAACTTACTGAGACAAGAAAAATGCAATCTGTTTCATTTTCTAGAGGCTCCTACATAAAAGTAAAAAAATCGATCTGTATCAGTAACGTCCTGCATCTGCTTCCGAGCGTGAAGTTGATTCTGTAGGGATTTCTGCCAGTGTTTCATCACTCAGCACTGGCTGGGATCTTCAAATGTTCTTATACCAGCATAGAAAATTGAGTGAAATATGTATCAAATAAAATTCCTAAGTATATATAAAGCCAGTTTCATAAAGATGGTTAAATCTGTACAGGAATTTAAAAGCACGTGAAATAACTGCCTCTGTAACTTGGTAACTGCAATTACATTTAAGATAGTAACATTGACTGTAATGATCTTTCCATATAAATCAAGATGTCAAAGTCGTCATTATAGAGTCTCTATTCAGCACTTAGTGTCCTCCCCTTGCACGACATACGTTTTAAAGGAAAGACATTCAAAATACCAGGAGAGAGAGATCTCTTATCCCACTGGAAAAAAGTCTTTCCCGGAGATAAAAAGTTTCAAAAGTTCAAAGCTGATTCCTCAGTTGTAACTAATCATTGCCTCTTTCCTGCTTCTTTCTCCCCCTCAAGTTACGAAACAACGTATCTGGACCATTTCATTTTTAGATGGATTTAGAGAGCTCTGTAATATTCAAGTACTATTCAAAAGCCACTTATAAGGAATAAGAATATTTGATGAATAAGAAACCCTAAAGAGTACAATTATCAGGAAATAAGTTAAAATTAACATTGAAAAGCCTTGTGTGCTGGAAAACCAGTAAATGACTTCCCACACTTGAACTCCCTCTCCAGCTCTCCTCTTTTACACCTCGGTGGGAGCTCCTCTCGGACTTTCAGGCCAAGCAGCAGGCCATGCCAGAAAGCTTAGTCCTGCACAGTGCTAAGCACCTGTTTCAGAAACAGCAGTGATCACTTTATAGGATCAATGCTGTGGTGCCAGCAAGGATTTTTTTAAAATTGTGACAATGTTCAGGAACATGAGCTGAGTACCAGTCATTTTTGTCATTCCACAGTCTCACAACAGATTACATAAAGAGATGTTTTCCAACAAAACAAATTGTCAGTATCTTCAGAGTTCAGACAACCCCACTGTGGATTTTCATGAAGCTTAGTAGGAAATCAGAAGTATCCGGTTAGCAAAAATCTAATTTAATAAATATAGTGAATACAAGAGCTGGTTCAACTTTCTAAGGCTACTTAATTTATAGAATGTAGTGGATCACAAAAGTCCAGCTTAATACGATTGTCCTGCTAGTACTGTTGTCCTCAAACACATTCAGGCCTATTGCTTGCTATTTCTTATAAGCACCGCAGAACATCTGTTTATAATTTTACATCTTATCTCTAAAATCATCTTATGGACTTACTATTTTGAGGAGTTTTTTTACAGACATACGTCATATTTGGTAGTAAATTTTCTAACCTGACCAGCATTCAGTGTGCTGCTGAGTAAAATTTCATTAGGACTCCTTTTACAATGGACAGAAAGTTGAGTTTCAGGAATGAACCCCAAAACATTTCAGAATATTTGATGACTGATTAACGAGGACACAGCTCCACACATTTTTTCTTTTTTGAAGTACAGAGAGACAATTAGAAGCATCCTTTTTGAACTGCTTGTAGTGATTATTCATGATAGAGACCAACACAGTGAAGCACATTAGACTAGCAAAAGCTTTTAATAAATTTTCCTACCTTATCTGCCATTATCATGGAGGCCCCGCCATGAATTCCAAGAATTGGAATAGAAGTCTGAGATGAAATAAAATCCAAAATCTGAGCGACGGCCTCCTGATCAGTATCATCTCCAAAAACCACTCCATGGATCTTGGTGCCAGACATCAAATCACAAACATGTGTTATTATGCTCTTAGGGTCAGTCTGGTTCACCAGAAGGGTCACTACATTGACATCAACAGTCAGGTCTGCTGACATTTCCCTGGTCCAGAGAGCTCTGATATCTCTCTCTGTGATATACTTGGTCCTTCCCAGAATCACTGCAATGTTCAGGATGGGATAACTTTTCTCTGCTCCACGAACAAGATCCAAAGGCGCCAGAAGAGCTTGGAGTACCAGGAGAGCACAGCCAATTTTCCTCATCTTTGCCAGCTTTATCCCCTGTAAAAGCAATTACATTGTGTGAGAAAAACAACAGAGAAGAAAAAAAAAAATATACTGCATATCTCCAATGAAGGTTTTAAACAGAAAGCTTCTGGACACAATGAGAACTTTAGCAGCTTTTTGTAACGCATTCTTCACCTTAGTTTCAATTCAAGCCTCTTACATTCCCTCAAAAAGTTGGCTTGCCAGTGACAATATCACAACTGGCCTCCCGCAAGCAACGCGTAGCACAAGTTCAGAGGAAAGACCCATTAAAATTCTTCTGGGATGGCCAGCAAAATTAAAATGACTGACATCATTAAAAAAGACATTATCATCCTCCTCTTTAACCTTGCCGTCCTAACACAGGTAAAACACAGAAATCTATTTTCCTTAGTCCTGAACTCCGATTTAAAATTTAGTTACAGTCTAACAGGAAGAGGTGCTTTAGCTCAAAATGAGAGAAGCGAGCCAGAGATCTACTGGAAACCCCCGGTCCATATACTCCGTACATCTCACAGCATCCCAGAACCATGCTGTTTTATTTCAGAAGATCTCTCCTAGACAGCTGCTGTTCAAGCACAGTCTACTGCATTTCTGGAACAGATTCAGGAGCACGATATTCTGTCTTAATTCTTCTCCCTCCTCTTACGTGGCATTGACTTGAGCGTCTCAGAACTGCTGATCTCAGACACAAAGTTGTCCCTGGTGTTGGAGGGGAGGGTGTTCCATAAATGAGCATCACTGCATTGGTTTACTTCACGTCTTCACTGAGCCTCTGTAGGGGACTGCATATAGACAGAGTAGGACGGGGAGAGAGGTGAGCCATAGAAGTGATCTGAACTATCTGAAGGAGGGAGAAGAGGGAGAGCAGGTCTGACCCTGCGAGATTTCCCTCTGTTTCCCTGCCCCGGGGGGCTTCCGCCCCCCCCCC
>VZTL01006244.1:0-19822 GCA_013400535.1 Scopus umbretta | reverse complement strand
GAGGGGGACATGGGACAGCGTGGGGGGGAGAAGAGGAGAGGGTGGAAAGCCGTTAGTCGGGTTGCAGATTTGACAGGGGGGGGAAATATATTTCAGTCTCATGTGGCATGTGAACCGAAATAAAGTGACTAGAGTCAAAAGTTTCACCACCACCACCACCACCCCCCCTTCGCTTAGAAACGAATTTAAGCTCTTTCCCAACAGCAGCGCCCGTGAGCCCTCAGCCGTCCGGGAAATGTCCCTCATCCTATCCAGGTCAGGAAAATCCTGGGCTCCCAACTGCCCGTTTGCTTCCAAGAGAAATGCGGGGGTTTGAGCTCTAAGGGAAGAGACATGCGACCTGGGAAGAGCAGCTAGAAGCAAACTAATTCACATGCTCAAGGGCAGGAGTTTTCTTGACAGGTTCAAAACAAGCATAATCTGGAAAACAGCTAAATCGGTGCGGGATACTGCTCTTTTTGATCCTGTGACGGAACAGATTCATTCTCAATTTGCCATAAACAAACCCAGGGAGACATGCTCTAGCGGATCCCTCCACGAAAAGCTCGGATGGCTTTGATTTTTCATTCACTGTTTCCAGTAAATACGTGGAAAGAGACTTCTCCAAGCCACCTCAGTTAAATGCAGGACGCTGGCGCGCCAGGCACAGGCAGCCGGCAGTCCCTCACCGGCCCTCGGCGCTGACTGGAAACTACGAGCCAACGGGAAACGGCGGGAGCGGGAGCGCTCCCATCCCTGCGCGGCGCCCGCTGCCTCCCAGCCCCTTCCCAACTACCCGGCGCGTACCGGCGCTCGCCGGAGAGGCAATACTTACTGCATTCTCCCTCCCCATAGTGCCAGTTTTAAGGTCCTCCAAGACATTTCAGTAGATTCCTCTGCAAACAACGAAGTGGAAAATAGGTCCCTTAACGCCTGGATTTCATCCTGCAACTTGTGCCCACCGCAGTAAATACAAGCCCGGCAGCTCTTCATCGCTGGAAATCCCGCATGATCAAGTTTTAGCAGAGCCATCGCAACTGAGATTTGCTCTTTACTTTTCGCAGGAGGCATTTAAGCGTCTTCATCTTTTTCTTTNCCTTTTTTTTTTTTTTTTTTTTTTTTTTTTCTCCCCCCCCCCCTTTTTTTTTTTTTTTTTTTTTTTTTTTTTTTTTTTTTTTTTTTTTTCCTGTTTAAAGGGCAATTGCAATCTTGCTGCAGCGGTTCCCCAGGACGGCAGCCTCGGAGCCCCCGCGCTCCTCTCAGCTTCTCGCAAGCGGCGGGGACTGGCGGCGCCGGTTCCTGCAGGTGCGGCGGGAACCACCCGGCGGCCGCCGCGCGGGNTCCGCCCGGCTCCGCTCCCCTCCGCCCCCCTCCGCCCGGCTCCGCTCCCCTCCGCCGCCGCCCTTGCAGGGGCGAAGCTCACGGGCGCCTCGTCAAACCGAGACCGATCGCGGCTACTTGGAAGGCTCCCCCGCCCCGCTCTGCTTCCACAGGCACCTGCGAATGAGTCAGGCAATCGGCGGAGGGGGTGTCCGACCCGGGGGAACCGGGAAAACACCAGGTTTGGGGCAGAAGAGTGGCAAACTCGAGCACTCTTCCCACGTTAGCAGCCCCAGCGAAAGGTTGTGTTCTCCTTTCCCTTGACGCAGGGGCTGTCAAACAGAAATCCCTGCCGTGGGGCTCAGGGGAATGAACGTGGAGCGGCAGCTTCCACGCTAAAAGCAGCCCTGAAAGCTCCAAACCGCAGCCAAATGTCACAAAAATGCTCTGTAGAAGTTGGCTCCATCTGGGCATCCCCGCCGCTCCATCCCCCATTTCAAAGCATTGCACGCTTCTCCATCTCCCACCCACGCCGCACAGCTCTGGTGTCAGACCCGCCCTGCTGCTGAGCAGCTCTTGCCCCCTTGCCCACACCACACACCACCACCACCACCTTCCTCCACCACATGCTGCCGCACCTCCTCCCTCGCTCCACTGCTCTCCTGCTTTCCCCTTTCCACCACCCTGCCCCAGCTGCCACAGCTCTACTCGGTTTTGCATGAATGAATATACCAGGTAACTACCACATAGGTGATGTCCTCTCTTGTCCTCAGTCCTTTGCAAACGTATGTATTTCTATGCCAAATATTTCAGAGTAAGGCCAAGTCACACATTTTGACAGACCCATTCAACGAGGCACCACCTACGCCAGAGGAAACCTTTAGGTTCAAATCGGATAATGCCAAGTGTCCACTCACTGAAGTTTGCTTTTCACCACATTAAAATACAGAATACTGAGAACTCACTCCCAAAGACATTTAACAATGCAACAGCTATACTGCTCTTGACAGTCTCTTCATAAAATTCCCCGATAGGTCTATGCCTTTTCTTTTTTCCTTTGAAAGACGTCATCTCCTAACTTATTTAGAGATTACTTCCCTAGACATTGCATTAGTCTTTCTAAACAAAGTTATCAAGCAGCTACAACTGTGCCTTTTTTCTTTAAAGTTTGGTGGTTTAATGCAGCTTTGCATTTCACCCTTGATGCACACTTTTCTCCTGTAAATATTACAGCGATGTTTGTCACTGTTACTGGAGATAAGGTTGCATCTCCATCCTTGTGTAAGGGTTACTTCAGTGTTATCATTCAGTAGATTCATTGAAACAGCAGCAAAACCAGGGATTCAAGATCCTCGAATGCAAGTGAAATTCGCAATGGAAAAAATCCCTTTAGCTCTAGCTACATTAGCATATATTTAAAATACTAAAAGTGACATGGTGTCTTTGGAAAATACTTACTATACAATATGTCATGTACAATACATTGACTGAATTTAAAGGTTTGAAAGACCAACAGAAGAAATAGCCAAGTCTTCTAACTTTAACAGAGGTATATGATTTTCATTAACCTAAATTTAGACATACTTTAGCATTATTTCAAATATCTTTCCTCAATTACTCTTATAGAAGTTTGCAAAATAGCACATTGGAACTTAATCCAAATTAATTTACAAATTAGAATTAAAATAACATGTATTATTAAAAGTTTGCCCAAACACATTGCGACCAATCTTGGCAGTACATATGCAGTCTTCCCAAAAGCCTCACGAAATTCAAGCAGATTACTGCCTACAGAGTTGAGCAAATGCTGCATAATTAGACTGCTATTTTAATAGACATCCATAGTCCATTTCTAGGTATATTTGCACAGTTTAATTTAAGATTAAAGAGAAGAGCTGCAAACATGGTAAGACATCAACTTCACTCAGCAGAAGCAAGAAAACAAAATCTACATGTAAGGGTCTTTAACTTACCCTTGTAATTTGCCTGTAAAAAGGGAACACTTGCTTCAAAAGTAGTGTAACAAACACGTCCCTGCACTTGGGAGATTAAGTCACATACTTAGTGTTTTCATAGAGAACATTTATTCTGAAAGGCAGATGGATTGGTACACAAGTGATTGCCTTCTCCACACAAACAGCGGTGCACTTACCTGAAAGAAGTTACAACATAACTTCAAGAAGTTTGGAATCCTGCTCTTCTGAGGATATTTTCCAGCTGGGGTTTCCCAACCTCCTGCCTGATACGTAAACTCATATTTAAAGGTCAAAAACTTTCTTCTTACTCAATGCCTTCCAAAGGAACATTAAATTACAAAAAGGTTTCCCTCTTCTGAAAAGTACCTGCTGCAGAGTACACTTGTCAACGGAAACAAGCAGCCAGATTCTCAGGTACAAGAAATGTTTCCAAAGGAGGTACGAGAGGCAGTGGGGTCTGATGGTCTGGCACAAGGCAGATTTCTGTCTGTTGCTGACTCACTAGTGACACTGTGTCTGTTGCTTTCTCTCCATTTGCTTTACTAGCTATAAAATGCTTATCTCAGACTTGACAGCTAAATTAAAAGCCAAATTTAACCCCCAGATTCAGGAAAACCACTCCATCATGTTCCTCTTGCTCTTAGAAAGACCAGTGTTAGGTAAGGTAAGTACAATCACCCTTTAAAAAAGAATTTGTCCTCATGCAATGACACCAAAGTTAGCCAGGAAAAATACTTCAACACATTAGATGTCAAATTATTGCTAGTCTATTTGCAATAGAGGTAGTTGTTGTTACAAAAGTTTAAGCCATGATTAAAGAGATCTCCAAAACAAACTGCAGATCTACTCAGTAGTGCTTGCTACATGGAAACACCATTACACAAGACTTCACATGTTTTGTGAAACAAAATGGTAACGAGAGATTACAGGTAACTAACTAGGTTAAGTGAGAGAGGCTTACTCAGGATTCATTCCAACTTTAAAAGTGTTTCTAGTTCCAGCAATAAACTCCTCTTACAGTTAGGGAAAATTGCTGTAACTAGTAACAATATATTTACATGCACCTTATCTGCCACAAATATCTGAATTTCACTTACCCTGAGGAGACTCTCTAGCAAGAATCGAAAGCAACATTGATGCAAAGTTATTTTTTAGTACCACGCAGGATCAAGTCTGAAACGAAACCATTTGACTCAGCAAAAACTTAATGAATGGCAAACAAGGATACAGTAACATAAACTTACTCTTGGGGGGCAGCAAAGTTTCATATGTGCTAAATGAACTCAAAGTAAAAATGGGAAGGAACTCAATTGTTTTCAAACTTACTAAAACATTTGGTCACAGATGGCCCTCTTACTGAAAACTGGCTTAGCTCCTCATTTGGCAGTGTCCTTTCTTGCACAATTTACCAAGTCATGCATGAAATGATGGCCTTAAGCTACTCTCAGTTTTGCAAAGGACATGAGCTGGCTGCCATGGAAAAAAAGGAGGCAACATTACTGAATGGAGCTTGAGGCTGTTTTACCACTTCAGCTCCTCTGCAAACAACCCCCAGCAGGGAAGGAAGACCCCAGGGACAGTTCAGCCAGAGTTCCTCTTTCCCACCTCACCTCCAAATATCAAATTTATTAGAGATTCACCAGGATTGTGTCTTTCCCTCTTTCATAATCAATTTCCCATATGAAATCAATCTTTGGCTTCATTTCCAAACTCTGCTATGCAGCCCCCGAGAGGAATTCTCTTTCTCTGGGAAATCACTGAATTAGTCAAATTTAACATTGAGGGTCAAGCCAGAATTTCATCATGAACTCTGTGTGTTTTAATTAAAACTGCTCTATTAACAAAGAAATCTGTGTCACAGCAATGCTGTCCTGTGAAGACTGTGTCAGTAACAATCCCATTACATATCCAACTGCCTGCACAAGTTCTGGGCTTCAGGAAACCAAATCAAGTATAAATACCTGGTTTAAGACTGCTTCTCTTCTTCCCTCTCTGCTCTCCCCCCAGCCAGAGATTGTAAAATACCAGTATATTTCTAATAAAACCTTCTAGGAACAACCAAGAAAACACCTGACCACTGTATAGCCAGTACAGTTTGTTCATTAATACCTGGAACAGTAGAGGAACAGTCAAAAATTGCCATTATTTATTTAGGGACAAAATATGATCTCCTAATCCTCACTGAATTCAGTAAAAGTTGACAAGCCTTTATGAATCAGAATTTTTTAAAATACTATTTTAAGTCGTCTTCTCACTCACCCCCTGAACCATATAAATCTGTCTCTTCTGTATCTATTTCTGGACAGCATGATGGGCCTTCTAGCCAAGTTGTGACTAGCTTTTATTAGTCTGTTCAGGATGCTCAGATTCTTGAAGTGTATAATGACAGGAGTAGTTTTGCTCCTGCCTCACATGGAACGTTCTCTGTGTCTCCACATTTGCAATGGTCTACATTTATAAAGATTTTATATACCTAAAAGAGCCCATATATATAGCTGATGTATATTTTCAAAAGTTTTATCAATTATTTTTTTTTTAAGTCAGAGATTAATATCATTCTGATCTTTTGAGGAAACAATATATAGTTCTAAAGCCTAGTCCTTTGAATAAGTACACAGGTATTAGGTATTCAAGGGGCTGGGCAAACTTGTTAGGTTTTAAAATACTAATCTGAAAAACACCTGATGAATCTTGAAGATAGGTGAGCTATTAGTCTTACCAATATTAGTATTACTTGTAAAACAAACTTTCATGGAGTATTATGAAGTTATTTTACTTAAAATTCGATTCTACACAAAGAAAATTACTACTTATGACTGGTAAGAGACAGCAGCGACCTCTCACACGTTGTTCATTGGTGCTACTTGTTTGCTAAAAGAAAGCTGTACTGAGTGGGAAGCACCAAGATGCCTACACTGCATCTGCTTCTCAGTGCTTCACTAAGCAAATTTTTGCTTAGGGAGTTGAGACTTTCCTAAATCCAGAAAATCAAATTTAGTAAAGGTCGATGGAAGCTTCTTATCAACACAAAGTTACCTCAGCTCTAGCTAGAAGATATTTTTAAGATGAGTAGTATTTTGCTCCTTGTATCCAACCCATTTCTCGACTGTAGGCACTAGCTCTATTAAAACTAGGTGCTAAAGGCTTATGAGACATCTGAGCCAGTAGGAATAGATCCAAGATAGAAAAATCCCCCTTGGACTTAAATTACAGTTCCACATGATGAGTCAGAGCCTTCTGTTACCTATTTCTGCCATACATGTTATGTGGCTTTTGTTCATATATAGGAATGTTGAAGAGCCACTTGAATATTAGCTTTCTTTAAAGTGCAATTGTCATGGTTCTTCTAGGTTTTGCATTTTGTCTGCTCTTGCTCCAGTCTAAGTAACTCCATTCCTTGCTTCCTATAGAAATTAAGTCTTTTGGTTTTCCCTGCCCAAGGAGAATTTGGGGCTGCAGTGCTCTCTACACCAACTGTGATTATTAGTAGATCTAATTAAGTTCATTCTATTGCATTTTCAAACCTTGCATGTCTTAATCTCACTGCTGGGAACGACAAATAAGACAAAGGGGCTTTAAATAAAATAATATATTCAAACATATTTGTCTCCTACCTAAAATGCAGGCTTAGCTTACCCAGATGACCACATTTCTAGGAACTGATATCCAAATCTATTATTCCTATAGTTCTGGAATCTCTCCCCAAGAAAAGCAAATGCTATTTCACCTATCTCTAAACTTTTGTCTGACTGACAGTAGCTCTTAAGCCTGAAAGAACTGGCATCTGCTTCTTATGCAGGGGAGGTCAAGTTGGATGGAAGAAGGAAGGATTCAAGGAATTTTTTCAGGTTGCTAGAAATACAGGAATCGTCTGCTCTCTTGCCTACCTGCAAGGTAACTCATGTGGAGTTAACCCTTAGGAGGAGACATGGCTTTTGCTTGTGGTAGTATATGTACTGTCAAAAATTACAGGTTTAAATAGACCTTTTGCCAGAAAAGTTACTGTTGATAATGCTATTCTCTCCTCCTCTCTTGCCCTAAGGAGACAAAAGAAAATAATTCATTCCTGTATGAATTCTGCAAAGAATGGTCAAGGACTGTACAGGCTCATTTCTAGCTTTTATACATCATTATTTCTAAACCTCAAAGGTCACACTATTGCTTTAAACACTTGACTGGAGATGGGAAGCTCCTAGTTCTCCAGGTGTCACACAATACAGTTCTACGTTACTTTGAAAAGGAAGCCAAGTTCAGAGGTTGAGATTTATGTGAATCCTATACTTGGGAGCCCCAGTTACACCAGGGAGGATACTGTTGACCACAGACTTTGCTTGCAACATTGCTACAATCTGATTGTACAAACCAAGCTGGTTCAGAGACACAATTCTGTTCACATTCAATGACGTAAAACACTTGCACAAAGATTTGTGTTGTTTTGTTGTTTTCATATTTGAATGTAGACACCCAAATGCATTTTATATTTAAAATACACGTAGGTGCATCCTTTCTGATAAACTTTACTATGATAGCCATTAAGAAATACAGAAACTTATAGCAAAACAAAAGTAACTTTTTTGAAACAAGGATCCTTCCATGATTTACTGGAATGACTTCTTGATCATGACCTCATTATAGCAACTTAAATGGATATGAATGAAATCTTTGCTTACGTTACTGACATTCTTTAAATTGAGCTAAACTACTTTTTGAAATACCATCTGCTAAACAATAGCACTGTTACATCACCGCAAGTATTAAACCTCTTTTTAAACTCTTAGACTCAAGCAAATGCTCAAGTATATATTTTGAACTGTAAATAGCCTCAGTTTTGTTTTAGCCAACCATCTATATGCTGTGCATACACTCAATCACATTAAAATACATGCAGGGTGGGGTGGTTTTTTAGGTGACAATTACATATGTGGAACCATCTAGACAAATATAAAAATCTGAAAGTATTTCACCAACCTATTGAAAAAATTGGTCCCAGACATGCTTTCTGGAATTAATATGCAATCACTTAATTTTTATAAGCCAATTAACTGGAATCTCGCTTGGCAAACAGTTGTATGCTATCTACTTTCACACAACTATTCCTGTTCCCACCAGTTCTTTCTATAACACAGATTCCAAAATAACTGTGATATATGTAGGAACGAGAATATTTTTCTAGTTCAAGCCTGCCAGATCTTATCTCTTGTCTGCAAAATTCAGACAGGTTTCTTGCTTTCTTGATTTTAGCCAGAAAGCTAAAATGCTGGAAGATGATGACCAAAAAGATAAGACTTTCTTCTTAGACCTTCTTGCTAAGTGGGGGACACTATGCTCTTCTAAGGTACAGAATACTGGGCAAGGGTTCATGAGCTACTCCATCTGTATTTACCTTCTGTTGTGTTTATCTTCACATACTTGATTATACTCCCATATCAAAAACCACAGAATATGCAAATATTTGCAGGAGAAACAGCATGTGCTTCTGCAGTACCCCAAGTTAAAGATACTTAATATAAAACAGCTATATTATTTAAGAAATTTCAAAATACATTGGGTTTATATTCATTCCTATGCAAGTATCAAAGTAATAAATGCTTGATCTCACTTTTGTCCTAGTCCATCACAGATTTATTTTGTGGTTCCAAGTTCTCCTTGACGCAAGTATGAAAAACTTCAATCATATTTTTTACCAATTGACTTTTCATCTTCGCTGGTTATCAACATTCATCCTTGAGTGCAGGTGTAAGAGCTGTTCATCCTAGACAAACACTTCAAAGGTTCAAAACCAAAATGAAAAATAGACTTTGTGTTTAGTCTTTGCAGATTTTCCAGCTTCATTTTTACCCCAGTTGAACAAAATGATCTTTTTAACAACACTAATTTCTAGACTGGCTCTTTACTCCAGGAGTGAATTATAAAGTTGATATGGGGCAATTTTTCCTCAATAACCCCATTTAGGGGATGGAACTGGGACATCTTCATGCTCTGAAGTAGGAGTTGGCTCAGTTTTTAAATAGGAGGCACGGAGTGGGGTTTAAGAAATTCATTTTAACCCTTCATTATCATGAAAATGTCTTCCTACCATTTACAAGGGTTTGTTTGATGTCTTTTACCTTCTTCAGACCTTCATCAGCTCCACTAGCCATCCGAATGTATATATGCATAAGGACAGATTTACAGATGTTCATCTTAGCTCATCTAGAACATCTGTTTCATGTACTCAAGTTGCTTTGCCCTTGCTAACATTATGGCATTTGAAATATGCTCACAGCTGACATAATTCCCTGATGTTGACAATCCTGAGAACTTTGATGTTTGGCATAGCCAGTTCCTCTAGATTTAGTGTCATTAAAACTTCACCATCAATTACACAGGCACTTAGAAAGTTAAAGATAGTACTTACAAGAGCAGTGTAATTGCAGAGAGAGAGTCCAGGAGGGTGGAGAGAAAGACTTTCCAAAATAAAAGTTTTTAGTAACAGTGACAAAAGCAAGTTCAAAGGTAACAGGGAGGAGACTGGTTTGATATGCTTTGTAATGTAAACCAAGCATCCTGTTTTTTTACATACTACCATTCCAAGTGATACACTTTCACCCCTCCCTCCATCATCAGCTGCCTCACCTAACTTCAATTTATTTAGATTATGCCAAATAGAGAAGTGTCATAAACATTCTCACTAATATCTTGTACTGCAACTTCAAACCACTGTCACTTCTTGCCACACTGAAGTGGTGCCTCAAGCCTGCACTCTTTCTCCAGTTTCTTGTTCTTCAGAGGATTATTAGCTCTTAGATCTTAACTACAACAAAGTGAACATTGTCATCTGTGTATCTGTAGAAGGATAACCAAATTTAGCCTCAAATTAAAAAAATTACAATATTCCACTCATTTCTCCACACATATTATTAGCAAGTACATTAGGAGAAGCACCAAAAACCTGAAGACCATCTGACTATCTTTGTGCAATAAGTCACCTTCCCAAGGCAAGGTAAGAGATAGATTTGCTTTCTATTACATCTCCTTTTTTAAAGTCTGGTCTTGATTTGAAAATCACAAAACAGCAATGTATATGACAATACAGAACACCAATAATTACTGTACAATTGAATAAGAAAGTAGCCAAGAAAACATTTTTTTTCCCCTTCAAGTACAATGTACAATTTTGACCCAAAAGAGACATCCTCCAAGAACAGTGGGGCATGTTCTGAAGAAAAAAAAACAAAAAACAAAAACAAAACACTCAGCTATCCTCTTAATGACAGAGACTTTTGGTTCTTTAGAAATTACCTAAATATACAGAACTGCTATACATTTACTATTTCAAAATACATCTTTTCATGCACACACTATAATGTATATATTATAAATATATCACATCATGTCAGGCAAGATTGCTGAACAACTGACAATTTTTCTTTTCCCCAACCAATCATAATAGGTCTATGAAGGTTTGGTACTTTCAACACATGTTAAGCTTTTATATTTTTTTCCTCTTATAAACTTTGAGATAATCTGCTTCTTACCTTGACTTAATCATAAATTTTGTTTGCGAATTGTTAACTCAGTGCAGTGGAGCAGTGGCAGGTCCAATGCCTTCACAGGTACAACAGCACTTTTGTAAACAAAAGTGTATTTTGCTCCCCGAAGTTCAATTAACTCCTGAGTTAAACCTCATCTCAAGATGATCAATTAAGGCACTTAGACCGCTGAGAGAGAAGAGCATGGGCAGGAATAGAGCTCAGTTTCTAGGTATAAGTGAATAGTATTTTCTCATTCAGACTGTTATCCAAATAAGTTAATTTGATAAGTATGAAGAATAAACACACTTGATCTGACAAATCAGCACAGATCCAGAACCTTTGATTTTATATATAGAAACATAAAAGACACTAGCTTATGATAGGAGGGAGCAATAAGTCAAAATTCTAACTCAACTTATAAACTTTATAGTATGAAGCATTCAATTTCTAAAAGAAAGACTAAAAAGGTAATCACTAATTTCTTCTCTAAAGGGTGAGTGATTAATCCTCTATAATTCCAGTAGGTATTTTACTGAGAAACTGCACCAAGGGGATTGCTGCAGAAAGAAACTGTTTCCCTTCTATTTCTTATATTGAAATTACTTTTGTGCCTTCCTGTAGAAGAGGGCAATAACCTGATTTACCATTTAAAATAATGTCTGACCTGACAGTTGTTCACTTGCCCCAAGATGCAGCCTAAACAGCCATATCTCAACAAACCATGGCCCGCTGCAGCTAAATAAACACACTAGCAAGTGTCACAGAGAGATGCATTCTAATGACTACAGAGAATGCTGAGAGCCCACCACATCTCATCTTCAAGAAGCACATGCAGACTGAAACAGATTGTATATGTAACGCCTCTGGAGCATGCGATTGTTAATCTCAGTACATGAAATCATGTCTATTTTTAGTATCAAGTACATCACTGTACAAAATGCTCCTCTTGAAGTGTCATATGCTCAGAATAATTTACTTCGTTCACAAGGGCTTTTAATAGTTAAAGCTCTGGCTAAATCCCAAAATTCCACAATGACTACTCTTATCAAGTTGAACAGCATCCCAGTGTTCGACCTCCCTCTGAGAAAAGGAAAGGGAACAGCAGGATATAATCCACTCCCTAAAATGGATGGAAAGATGGTCTAAAAGTCAAAGGACATTAGAAGTACTCAAGGGGACAGAAAGCATCTCCATACATTGTCTTGAATGGCAGTTACCTAACAAATGCTGCATGTCACCAGAGTACAGCAGTCTTGCATAAGCTCAAAGCAACTGCATGCTGCACGTTGTTCTATAGGAAAGGTAAACTTAGAACATGAAAACAGCTATTTCAGCAGTTACCATGCCTTCCAACTGCAGCAGAAGAATGACTAAGCTTGTTAAAACCGTGTACTGTTCAGGCTGTTTGTAGAGTCTTTGGTACTAATTCCACCCAGTGAGAACTCCTCTGTTCCTATGTGGTGTGAATGCCACTCTTCAAGTTTCTTACACTTTTGCAGGCAGCAGTGAAATGATGTATTGCAAGCTTAAATTGTGCTCAAACCAAATGCTTAAAATTGCCTCAGACTAGGTTTAAAATCCAGGCCTGCAACTGTACTGCAGTTTTCTCAGTTGGACCTAGAAGACTCTAGTCCATAAAGCTTCTTGGTTGGACACTTCATTATAATTCCTGTTACACAAGCTAAGGAAAAACTTCTCTGTGGTTCTGTCCAACTGCCCAAAAAGTCAAGTCCAGAATCATACCAGACATATAATTGGGGCATATCTGAGCAAAATTCCAGCCCCTGTGTAGAAGAATTCCCCCAGTCTGTACTAATATTTGCAGGGTAGCAGTTGGACAGAACACAGAGTCAAACAGTTCGTTCTAGTCAACTGCATTGTTTTGCAAAATAAAGTCTATCCTGCATGAAACAGCCCAAAGTTAATGTTCAGCATAAGCAAGTTATTTTAGTTTTTTTCTGCATGGAAACTACATTCAAAACTGGGTTGAAGATTTCCAGTGCACAGCTATATTTGTATTGTTTACAGAAAAACTGTCTGAGAAGCTATCCACATACTGTCCACATCAAATTACTTCACCAAGGTATGATCTGTAACTACTCTTGAGTCATTACCATACAGCCCTGATTACTTAGTAGGCATCTAACCACAGGAAAGGAAAACAAATCATGTAACCTTGTGATGATTTAAAAATTGTTACTGGTATAATGTGATATAAACTGACAATGCATTGCAGTTCCAGCACTGCATTGCATCAGAGGTGAAACAAGCAGGCAAAGAAACAGATAGAGCTAAGAATAATATATTTAACTCTTCAGAGATGATCACAACAAATAGCAAAAGCAAACAAATTAGCCAGAGCATAGCTAGCACTGAAGAAATACCTTTATTTAGGTCTTTGCCAGACTACTCCGCTTGGGGCGTGGGAACATTTATAGAACATAACAAGCATGCAGTCACAGCATGCGTGCATGTGAAGTGCCCTCAGGTACTCTGGAGTATACACACAAGCAGAACAAATTACAGATGATGCTTCCCTTCTTCCCTGACCCTGGTATAAAAATGAGTCTTAAAACCTTTCTGAATAGAGACCAACATTTCAGTCCACTCCCTGGAAATTTGAGGTTTTTTGCTTTGTCAAATGCAGCACTGGGATTGCTTTATTTCTCCTGATGCTCTTCGAATCCGTTCGTGAAGGCTGTGGACATATACTCCAACCCTGGCCATCTATTTAAGAGCATGCCAAGTTTATAAGTGGAACAGTAGCTTCTTTCGCTTTAAAAGTTTACAGCTATGTTGCTGCCATAGCCTGCCTGGAAATGTCTGGAGGAGAAAAAACAAAGGACAGAAAGCAAATAACACTCTCTTTGTACCCCTTTTCCTCCTCTACACACACAGGGAGCTCAGACCTGATTATTCAGGTTTTGGTTGCCATTCCCAAGTCATAACTGAGTTTGTACTTTCATTTCACTATGAAAGTTTTAAATTCAGGTGTTTTTTTCCTTTATAAGATTTTGAAGAAAGACTTGAAAGGGAACCTAGGACATAGCCAAAGCAAGCTGGGTCTCACCGAAGCACAGGCTTCAACTATTTCACAACTTTCTGTGAAGTGTTTGTACCACCACTTGTGAAGAACCATCTCTGTCTGCTTTGTATGCCAGGACAGACACAGGACAGGATTTACCAACCACTTTTATCCCAACATTCCTCCCACTGCTTCAGCGCTGGGACCATGGATTCACTTCAATCAGTCCAACTTTGTACCTCAGTCCCGACTACTTCCATAACTTTAAATAGGTGAAAAGGCACTGAGTGGAAGGGAAAGAGATGCTGCAGCACAGCCATGAACATATCCTGCCTATAGATCCTAACTCTTCCACATCACATTCTTCTCTTCCCAGCATACTAGCATTTCTGTATATGTAATCATTGTGAACCAAATCTATACTGCCTTTGCAAAAACTTTAAAAATTTATGGCTGAAGGAAGCTAAGTGATGTCTGCACAACAGTCAGGATGGAAGAGAAAATGTAGCATGTGGGATTTTCTTTAACTAGAGATGTCCCACAGTTGTTGTATTTCAGCATCTCACGATCTCTTAATACGGTTATCCACAGGACTCTTGTGATAGAGAAAAGGGGCAAATGTTTTTCCATCAGCTTTCTTGGTGATGAGTCATTTAGTCTTTTTTCCCCAGCTTCTTTATCCTTACATAACATTACATAATAATATAGAAGTGTTCTGTTTCCCATCAAGGAATATCTCACATGTTTTTTAAACACATTAAAGCAGATTTACTTTGAAGCTTTGAACTGTTTGTAGCTCCCTCCAACAGAAGCATTGCAAATATTGCTGTGTGAATGAAGGATATTTTCAGTTCACTGGTTAATCCAAGACAGCAAAACAATTTTGTTCACTTTAAATCAAAACTTTACTTTGAAGGAAATGCCGGGATATTAACCTTTTAAATGGATATCTAAGCAAGATAACATTGTTTCAAAAACACCAGGTCAAAATTATTTCTGTAACAATGGGACAAATTCAATAGGATTACATAGCAATATCGTAACTTTGGCTAATGCAAATCTATATTCTTTACTGAATAAATAAGTGGCCAGAACAATATGGCCCAGTTTATTCATAAGCAGAATATGTTAGAAACTTCTCACTTTCTGTGCCACTTTATCTGTCCTGACCTCTCGAAAGAACTGCTGGTTTTGTAGGATCCTGGTGCCTCCAGTGAAGGCTCCTCTGCCTGCCTCGTGAAGTATTTTGAGCAGATCAGAGAGAGGATTAATTGCTGTTAACCACTAGAAGTACACTATAGTATCTACCTTACAGCCTTACTTCCTGGGAGGGTAACCTTTTTATGCACTTATTTAATAAAGTCTTTTTCCACCAGGGCATTTTTGGGAACATTAACCCATAATATGCTCTACTGCCTCTGATATCAGAAAGCATAAACGAACTTGCATATAGAAATGTATTAGTTGTAGAAGGAACTTATACTTTAAATTATAAAAATATTCCCCAATAAATTCAATTCAAATTAATATGACAGATCCTATGTCCCCACAGAGGGAATGCAGAGAGAACACATTATTTGTACAAAATTTCAACAGAAGACACGCTCTGTGTTATCACTTCTCTGTAGCATAAGCAACATCACTGTTACACGTTCAAATTTTTAAACAAGTATGCAAAGTGAAGAGAAATTCTTCATCATTCTATTTTACCCAGAATAGCTATACTTTAAATATGGACCTGATAATATTAGCAACTCTAAGATGTAATAAGCTCATCATTACAGAGGGAGCACAAGATTGGTTTATTTATAACATTATCATGGATACTAGCAACATATTTAAAAATATTTAACTGGTTTAATGCATAATCACAAGAAATTAATCAACCAATGAGCAGATTTTTCACTGTTCATAGTGTAGACCACTGTGCATTAAAGGAGGTCAGATAGTTTCTCTTTGCCAAGTTCGTTTCTGCTCTTTGAAAGCTACAGCAATATTTGTAGATGTCACCGTTCTGCACAAATTGAAAGGGCAATAAGGAACTAACAGAGGTTACTAAAGTAACTGCTAAACTGCTTGAGTGGGTCTGTACAGCTCCATTTGGTAAAGAGCAGTAATTTGTTCTCTCAACTCATGAGGTGCTGGCTATTTTGTTTGTAATGGATTATTCCCCTCTCTCCATACTTGAAAAGCTGCATTTATTTTTTTGTTTTGCCCTAGTTTCATTATTATAAATTATTACGTTTGAATCTGCTTCTGACCTAGATCTTAAGAAACAGGATATTTCCAAGCTAGAATTCAGAGCTTACATATGCTCAGTGACAGCAATTTTGGGACACAAACTTAGATTAATGCAGGGGGAGGGGAAGTATTGGAAAGTAGGTAATGACATTTCTTTCAGCTAAGTGTCTGGAACTGAGAGGGACAACAAGCAAATACAGAAACCACTAGACCCATAATGAAGAAATGGGCGAAATCAGCTAGTTGTACTAAATAGCTACAATCTAGAATGTTGCATTCAAGACCAGAGAGAAGAAACCTCTTTTCTCAACAGGAATAAGAAAAGGTCTACAATAAAAGACCTTTTTTGTTTTCACAACCTAAATGACGTATGATTAATTTCCAGGGCTAACAGGACAGCAGAAACAAAAAGTCAGCTGTATAATGGTTTGTTCAGAACCCCAATTTTCATCAGCTAAAAAAAGTCAGTTTCCACACAATCAGTTACAAAACCCAGCAGATAAAACAGATGGATAACTGGCCATTCACAGCCCATTTCCATGATATGCATTCTTGTGATCTATAAATAACTGAGTAGGGACACCTGCTTCTTGGCAACACAGTAGAAATGCCTCTATTCTCTTCTACTTTCATCTTGTTCATTATGGATAAGGATAAAAAGGGATAAAACAGAATTAAACAATAAAACTTTTCCCTTGCCAAGACAACACATATTCTGCCACTGCAGCCTCAGCACAACTGGCAAATAGCAGGTGCCATCCATTCACTCAGCTGAAAACTATTCACCATCTCCCAAATTAAAAACACTCTGAGGGAATTCATGTTGGGGTTTGTTGGTGTTTTTTATTTTATTTTTATTTTAAGGATTTGACTTCTGAGAATTGCACTGAAATCACTACGAAACTACTACTTATCCTTCAAGTATGCATGTTTATTCTATGAAATATTACTTGTTTTGCTTTTTAAAGTTGTTTAAGTCAGAAAATGTCAAGCTGCAAAAAAATTGGAGGGTGATTCTGGCCAATTCATTCATTTCTTCTCAACAAAAACCCATAGAAGCCATTCTCTCGGGTAAGAAGATGGGTAATTTCTGGTGGACCTGCCAAAGGCGACGGTGGCCTTCTGTTGTGGACACAAGCAAGCTGCTAATGCAACCTGCTCTCTCAGGAGTCATCAGGATTTCATCATTTATTCAGTTCCAACCAACTCACCCATGTCTTCGTGCAATTTACAAACATTAAGTAAAAGAGCACCTGAAATCCACTAAGCACAGGCAAGCGGAGGAGAGGACGAGATTTCTGCCACTGAACACAGACGCGATTAAAGAAGAGACTCTTTCAGCTATGCAGGTCCCACAGCTGCATTGTCCAAAAACAAAAGCCAAGAGGCAACATTCTTTTGCAATGCAGAAAACCAGCCAGCACTATCTGCAGAGACCCATTTCCATCTTTTTGTATTTCTTTTATTCCAACCATTTGTACATTCTTTGCAGATCTGGATGAAATAACTCCTCCCTCTCAAGATGTGCAACCTCATAATTCATCAGTCCAGATTCTTCAAATACCTCATCTGCTACTTGTCACCACCTTTTTGCTACATTTTCCTTAGATGCATTCTTTCAAACTCCCTAACACCATCTTCCTCTATTTGTTTTCATTATGAGCTAATCACAATTTCATTTCTCTTCTGGTTTGTTTTCCTCTCCTAGGTTTTCTCAGTACCTACCTACCCCTCTCACATCATAACAGAGAGAACATATCAGAAATTTCTCAGCAGGCTGCTCTTCTAGAAAATAAATGTTTCCATAGGGAGTACCAGTTCTAATAAAAACTCACTGTTGAATTTCCAGTCAGAACCAGAAACTGGCCTAGAAAAGAAAACAGTTTACTGACACTAACCTGGAATACAAAACCTCTGACTCAGTGTCAATTTACATAATGCTAAAAGACTGGCTCCCAATTCAAGACCTTTGGAAGAAGTTGATTTATCTCCATGCAGAACAGGACAAAAGTATTGAAGTCTGAAACCAAATTATGCAAAATGAGAAAAGTTTCCTATCTTGGTATACTAACAGTTATCTGTCATTCAAAAAGAAAAAAGGATGACTGGGGTGATGTGTGTGTCATCAAAATCTACATTCTTCATAACTAATACAGCCATGAAGGATTTAGCCTTCACTAATGACTTGTGAGTCTCCTATAATCCCACTCTTGCCTACTTTGTTCTCCTATTTTTCTATGGACTGTATCTATTGTTTCTATGTATTTTATTAATTTTACTAAGTAGAAACTTATTTTCTAACACACATCTATGAATTTAATATATAAATAAATATTAAAAACATAAAATATATTAAACAAATTGCAGATCACAATTCCCATGTTTGCTTCCCAACTCTAGCATTTTGTATCAGAAGCTGCCCTCAAACAAATCTGTCACACAGTTAGAACCAAAGTCATTACTGTCATCGTTTGGGCTGTCAGCCCAATTCCATGCAAAATTAAATGACATGCAACTAAAGCCCTTAAGACTAACTAAGTTTAAAAATAGCCAGCACACATTCATTCACACCACCAACAATGGCAGTAGACCAATAAACTCAGATTCGTAGACTAATGCCCTTCAACGAGCAAGGAATTCTGGACAAATTTTGATCTGAGATCAGTGGGAGTACCGTACATTGCAAAACATGAGCTTGATTTTTCTACTTAACTGTTGGAGCAAAGAGTATTTTACCTTCAAGTTTCATGTAAGAAATGAAAAAGGTTACTGTTCTGTTATCCAAAAATCATCTTGTCTCTCCACATTGATTAATTATTATATTGAAAATTTAAATGCTCGGATCTTCAGAACTGGAGAGCACAAATGTCATGGTTAGAAGTCAGTTCAGATAATCATGATTGCTTTAAACATCCTGATCTCGTACTTATTCAGCAGCACAAGAAAACATTTATTTACCACTAAAGAAGTTGTGAAACAGGTACAGTGAACCATTTTAATTAACACTTATTCATCACTCTAAGGTAGATAAAGCATTTTCAAATGTTTATTTTCCAGCTCTGTATGAGTTCATTTTTAACGATTCCTTTAGCTTTTCTAAACTCATTTAAAAGGTAATTTCCAATCTACATTCAATACCCTGTCTCTACAGTCATAGCTGAAATAATGTTCTAAAATAAAAGATGGATAATCCCCTTCATTGAATGATGGTGCTGAGCATTGCAGTTGTGCATGATTCACATCACAGACCACACTCCAGTTGAATTTACATTACTTCCTTGAGAAGCTAGGGACACATGTAGTAAACTGCCACTGACTATTGGGTAGTTTCTCTATTTTATTTGCAGGACAAGTAATAAAGCAAAGGGAATTAATTTGCATTGCCCAAGGATTTTACTCCCTAGCTAACTCTCCCTCTCACTTGGATACAGTTACCTACACAGAGCAGTACCAATAAAGAAAGCTCATTGAGAAATGTTAATGAATTTTACAGCTTCCAAGTTGAGCTGCTCTGTGCTAACTGATAAAGCAAGAGACAACTAAGTATGCATCTCAGCCCCATACCTATCCAGACAAAAATATATTAGGAACTGCATTTAACAGAGCATTCATATTTTTGCTACGTATAATTTGAGGCAGTAGAACTCAACATTTCAAATCAGAGCTTCTTCTCAAATTCAGTATAAATTTCACCTGAAGAACTAACAATTGAAGTGTAACACCTTGATATTTCTATACAGCCTTTCTAGGAAACTGTCCTGGTTTCA
>VZTL01006240.1:344-12668 GCA_013400535.1 Scopus umbretta | reverse complement strand
ATAGGCAGACTAATAAAACATATTAATGACAATAAATTTTGAAACAGATCAAGAATTTGTCCTTGAGACCAAATAAACCTGATAACAATACAGAAGTTGGAATATATTTATTCAGCAGTACTGTTGAGATATAAGAGCAAGAACAACACATTTTAAACAAACTATAGACTAGAACGATGTCCACAATCAAGAAATATATTTTTTTAAATGAACACACTACTGAGTTGCATAAATTACATTAACTACTTAGCTAATTATTATTTGTGGAAAATTTGTAACTGTTTCTTTGAAAAGGGGCGGGGGGGAAGCAAGCTTCACATAATTGTATAGCTGTACCTAGAGGTATATGTTTAACATATATGTGGTAATTTTCAGAAGCATCTAAGTTGCTTGAAGGCTCAAAATATCTTTCCAAAACTGCCTTACATTTGTAGTCCTAAGAGTAGTAACCTCAGTGCCTTAATGAAAGAAACCTAACCTTTTTTCTCACATAATGGTTAGATTTGTACCAATGAAAGCATGCACAAAAACTAGGAATGTTGATCTACTTAAACAAGCCAAGAGAATGAGAACGGGCAAGTTTTAATTTGGTGGTGGGAGAGTGGCCTCAGAAGTTAACAGCCTCCGTTAGGACTGGCCAGTGTTGTATGCACCTAACACCATGGGAGGTAGTGATGTCTGTGCACATGTAACTTAATCCTCACTGTTCTCCTCCAGGTCTATGTCTTATAACAAAATGTGGTTTTCTCAAATTAAGATTCGCAATCCTGAATTGTCCCTTGGTTTTATATAGTCTATAAAAGGTCTATATTCATCCTATATTCATCCACATTTCAGAAATACAGCTTTTGTGGGCTATCATAATTCCTAGCATTCCTTAATGGCAAACAAATTCTTTTAGTTCTTTCTTTTTTTCTTTTTTTCATTCTACTCATGGTTTTATTGCTTCCTCCAGGGATCCAAATTGTTGATATTACTTTTTGCCTATGGACAGATGATCTGACCTTCTTTTTTGAGTCCTAGATTGGCCAGAAGTATTTTCCTCAGTATCACAACTCTGCATTTACTGGGCTTTCAGAGAATTTGACAAGGTGTTATATTGCATTTAGACCACTCGCTGAAATGTGCTGACTGTACCAGTAAAAATGGAATGGTGTTGCACACTCAGGGCATAACTTCATGTATGTTATTTTAGAATAGTGCCTTTTTAGAAAGAAAAAGAGATAAATCATACATAAATCACAGAGTAAGAGATGGTGAAAGCCTTCATGAGAAAATGAGGCCTTAGAACCTGCATGGACCACAGCAGAGGTGTCAAGGAACATTTATAAATGGGTAACTGGGAATCTGGAGAGTTGTCCGCTTTCAAAGGAGATGCGAGATCCTGAAATTTGAGAGAGTAAATGTAAGTACATTTTGTTTCTAGATTGTGTAGTACAGTCAGTATCTTATGGTCCTTTTTTTTCAGTTTGTTGGGTTATATTGCGTAAGTAGCATCTTGTATACTGACATGACACAGCATAATATGATTTAATTCAATATGACAGTTACCCCTTACAAGAAAACCTTCTTTGGATCAGATACCATCAATTGTAGCCATGAGTATCTGAACTGATTTGCTGAGTATGATGGGACTGGATGTTTGTGGAAGACCTGCGTCTTTGTGGGTAGCCATGATAATCCATGAACAGTAGTGCATTCCTGTCTTCCCACCCTTTGAGGCCACTCGTGGTGCACTCAATGACATTTGTACCATACCTACTAGCTTGGATAACTGTGGGGTTTATGAGACAGAGATAATAAATCAACTATCGCCAGTAATCAGCATCAGATCTGTGAGATGAAATTAATCTTTCCCTGTGCTGTCAGAAGAGACATGAAAAAATATAATGGTGCTGAGACTAATTGTCCTGGAGGTCTTTAGAAATAAGCATGAGGTCCCAGTACTGTAGACTGATAATGGACCCTGTAAGTAGTATTATCATTAAAGAAATTACAGTTTTTCTCATATTAAAACATGAAGGTGAAGGGAAGCTAAAGATCCCCATAGAGATTTTTTCTGAAAGGGAAGGAAAATCAGGAAGGACTAGTTTTCCCTTTTTTTACAAAGACCTTGAAACAGCACTGCATAACCTGTAACACTGTTTTCTACAGAAGCTGGATCTTCTCCAAGGGCAGCTGGTAGTGACCTAAGAGAAATGTGCTTAATGTGCAAAATGGTAGAGTGTTGTTCCCCCCCACCCCCCCCCAGCCCCCGAATTCTGTTGACTGAACAGTACCATTGACTTGTATACTAGAAAAATATGATGCTTTCTGGGCATCACAACTTTCTCCTATTATTCTGAATCCCCATTTTAAAGAATTGATTTATTTTGGGGGAAGAACCACTTATATTTTAGAATACGACAGGAAATCGTATTGCATCCAGATTTAATATAACCTATGGAAAATGAATCCTGAAAATACAACACTGTTTCTGGGTTTGTCTACAGGGAGCTTTTCTTCCTCTATTCTTTATTCCTCAGCTGACATAAC
Source organism: Scopus umbretta (assembly GCA_013400535.1). Taxonomy (NCBI): domain Eukaryota; kingdom Metazoa; phylum Chordata; class Aves; order Pelecaniformes; family Scopidae; genus Scopus; species Scopus umbretta. The sequence goes on along the minus strand of VZTL01006240.1, from coordinate 10,133 downwards.
TGATTTCTAGTAATCATCACCTGAATTCTGGTGTGCTTTCATTGCTACTCTCTAATGCATTTCTTGGCTTTGTTGTATACATATGTTCAAAGTTTAATGCTAACTTTGAAAACTTCTAATTTAAGGGTAAAGTATAATCCAAGTTATGGGTAATCAAAGTCTGGAAGCAGTACCAAGTAAGAAACAGAGGATGATGTTTTCCTTTGCAAATAACCCATCCTCTAAAATTAAAAATAAAGCTAAGCTTTATAAAATCAGATTTTTAAAAAATCCAACATTATTGAATGTTACCTTTCTTAGTTTAGTTGTTTAATTTAGTGTTACTTTCTGCTCACAGATATTCACTGTATGCAAGGAATATGTGTCTAATGGACAACTGTGCAGATCAGGTACCTGTGGTCTCCACAGGTCTTCCATGTGGACTTAAACTGGCATCTTAACAGCTCTACCAAAGAAAAAGAAAGAGGCCAAATCACGTGAACTGATAAGTTTGCATAGTAAGGATGAACTAGGCAGGACTTCCTTTGGTAAGTGTCCTGGAAATTATAAAAGACATCTCTCACAAGCTGCTTTTAAAGCATAAGAATCGAAGGAATGTTGCTCTGATGGGGGTGGGGAGAAAGAAAAATTATATTCTCTGATACAAATCACATACAGAAGAAGAAGAAAATATAAAGAGTCCAGAAATACCTAGATGACTTGCTATTATCCAAAAGAGTTGTTCAATAGTAGACACGCATAGGTATGGTATATTTAATACATATTTTTTTTTGTCCTGTATAAAATAAGATGCAAAATTTTTTTTAAGACAGCCTTACAAAGTTTCTATGTCCCTTTATTTTTGTTGTTATTCTCTCCAAAAGAACAAATAAATCTAGAATTTAGTTGGCACAACCTATGAATCTAGACTGCAGTAGAATTAGGAACTTTAGAAAAAGACAGGTTTAGGATTGCTAGGAAAAGGCAGTGGGGTTTCCACAATTGTGAAGGAGTTTCAGTCTGAGTGTCTACATCCAGAAACCTTAGATAAACTCTCTCAGACCTGTGTAAGTACTCAGCTGAGTTATCCAACAAACAGGTTAAGCATGCCAGATGAATGAGATGAAAATGAAAAACATTCATTTAAGGAGTTATGTTACAATCCATCTTTAGTATTTGTTTCCTTGGGCTGCTATGTTCCAGAAGAACACAACCAATGGAGTGGCCCCTCTTACAAGGTGCTGACAATGTTCCAAGCTGAGATAGACGCCAGGTAAGTGCAAGCCTTATTATTTCTAAAATAACCTTCCTCACTGGATGGAGGGGGATTTCCCACACAAATGCCACAGGTTCAGATTTCATGGTGCAGGCGCAGATTGTTTCTGTATGGGGCCTTAGATTCACTGAAAGTTTGTCAAGCCTGAGATGACTCAAACAGAACATTTTGGTCTGAACTAACTAACAGTTCTAGTGCAAGTAGCAGGAGAGGGTAAACTTTGCAGTTTAACTCCACCTCTTTTTTTACTGTCTTCTAAAGAAATCTGGAGATATAAGGCAGGAAACTTTTCAAGCTTTAATTATAAAGTCAATGACAAAATTGGCAAGGAGAGACGAAAACTCAATTGTGCTGTCATTGCTCTGGAGTCACAATTTTTTTCGCCTCCTGATTAGTTTCTCTCTCTAATAATAAAACAATTCAATCTCCACGTACAAAAATACAATTATTGGCAGCTTTCAGGCTTATTTCGTAGCACAAGTCATGAAGGCAAGTTAAATAGCAGTGAGATCACACAGTTTTCTGTGCAATCCTATTTTACATCTTCATTTACAGCTCACCAACATCTATTCCTTCATTCCTTCACTGCCCTCAATATTCCTCTCCTGAATATGATGCTGCCTGTGTACGTTTGTTTACATAGGAACTACTTTTCTTTAGGTGGTTCACTGCACCTACCACTGAGAGTCCTGATCTGGAGAGGATTTATCCCCACTTTGCATACAGTTCTTTAATAGCTGAACAGGAGTCTGGGGGGCACACTAGCTTGAGTTCTTCCTCCTCCCTCCATTTTTATCCCCATCCTCTTTGAGATTTGAAGGAGGCTAGTTTGCTGCATCTCACCTAGAACTTCAGTTCCACTCCAAACTTTGTTGAATAATAATAACAATAAAATCAAGTGAATGGTGAAAGAAAAGAAATCACTAGGGGTTTAAAGCTGCTATTGTATTTTATGGTTTATAGCAATTACATTTTGCTTTCATATTCTAATGGGAACAAAGACATGGTAATATTTTATCAGTTATCCCATATTACATTATTCTCAAAAACAGAAAACCTGATTTACAGAGCCAAAAGCTTTTAAAAATCAGTATATCCTAGTAAATTCCCTTTGTCTATCATATTAAATATTTAATTTGTTGTGATGGACAAATCCCTCTTGGTTTAATCTTTTAGGAATTTAGGAGCTTAGAAGAAAATGTATGTTAGCTCAACATTGTGAGTCAAAAGATTGTCCACATTAACACAGGGAATATAAAAAAAAAAATGCTGCAGGATTTGTATTAAACGTTAAAAACCTCTATTCATCTGTAAAGAATAGAAGTACTGTACCTGCCAGACATTTGGCATTGATCAGAGCTGCATCTCAAGTCATGTCACAGGTTAATGTTCAGACAGCAGTATGGGGAGGGATTAGTAGACCCACTGGAGATTACAGATATGTCAACTTTGTTCTGTTCAACCTCACAGCAACCTTATAAACAGGATAAAAACAAGGTCCATGTTTTTTAATGGTCAGCAGGGCACACATTAATTTATAAATCACCAAGAGTTGTTTTCTTGGTTAATGTTCTTAATGCACTGACTTTTATGACCTGGATCAATTCTTTGTGTATTTTCTAAAAGTAGAAATTGCAGGAAGTCCTTATATTTCCCTAGATGAGGTTGTTAGAGTAGGTAAAAGTTAACACAGAAACAAGAAATTTACATGTCTAGCATATAAAATTGTGCCACAATATTAAACTAATATTTTATTCCTGGTAGATAGAAACTACTTGTTATATGCTATGATTAAGAAACTACTTGTTATATGCTATGATTACCTAATGGGTAATTGGGATTGTAGAAACAGATATAACTTTGCCAGGGGAACAGAAAGCAGAAAATATCTTTAAGAACTGTTAAGCCATAAACAAAATACACGCAGTCAAGTAGATCTCAGTTGAGGTAGATGCTGAATCAATATGTAGAATTCAAAATTTATTTCTCTGTTCTGTGGCTTTCTGGGAACCCACTTGGTGAAAATTTTAATGTCATTTGTTGCCCATGTATTAATATAGAAAACATTTAGCAAAATACAATTTTTCTTTCAATTTTGAGTAAAGTCAGTAAGTCTTGGAACACCCTTTTTAGTATTGTTTGTTCACATCTTGTATTTGGTTAGTAATGTTTATGATTTCCTTCTAAACAACTCTTATTGATGTGTTACTGTGCATCACTGGGACAAGAACATTTCCAAAGAGGATTTGACTGTCTGGAAGTTGTCCTTTATTTATCCATTTGTCAGTAAAAAAAAAAGTGTAACTGCACTACCTAAAGTTTTTTACTTCATTTGTTTTTTGTGCCTTCTGTTAAATGCTCCTCTGAGACTCTTGGGGATATGTTATTTTGAATTTCCAGGTGGTGTCCATACAAGGGTGCAAGGCAATCCTAGGTTTCTTAGCATATCTTGAAATCCAGCATCCTAATATGATGAGGACTGAGTATAAGTACTGCTGATACACTGTCAGAGCAAATGAGCCAGGCATCAAGGGAGAAATCCCAGGGCCAGTAGGCCCTGTCCGACAGGACCCAGCGAGGTGAGCAGGGCAGACTCAGAGAAGGTGGCCAGGGCCAACCAGGAATCCAGATCATAAGGACATATCATAGTGATGAGGCAGGTCTGAGGTCAAGCGGGAAAGCCAATCCATATGTCAGAGCTAAGATCAGGTCTGCTGGTGGCCAAGCAGGTCCATAGTGACAGTGGGGGCTGAGATCAGACCAGGGTCTCAGCCAGTGGGTTGGAGTCTGGATCAAGGGATTCCATGATTAGGCAGGGCAAGTCTGTGGCAGAGCTGGAGGCCAGCGTTCCTGTGGCACTTCTGATGCAGGGTGATGGCCCTGGGCTGAACTGAAATAGGTTTTCTGGGTTTATGGGTAGGGTGTGGGGAGATCCTTGGTGAGGCTGGGCAGAGGCAATAAGGTCTGTAGTGTCTTACTGCCCTGACATATAAAAAGAGAACAGGAGTCAAGAGAACTAATTTGGGAATGCACTATATTCCATAATAAAGAGAATAACCATTATGTTTGAGATTCTTATTTTTCGGGAAGCAGTGACAATTTTCAGTGTTTGGGTGAGGAAAATTATGATGGGGCGGGGATGCTTCATAGTTAAATTTGGCACTAGCATTCCATAAACTGGATGAATTTCCAAGTATCTGAGAAACCTCAGCAAAGCACTTGCTTGTGTTTTCTAGGGAACGGTATTATCATACATTTTTAATCTACATCCATACAAGGAAAATATTCAATATGCTTTCTGTTCATGCAGCTGGTGCATGGGCAATCCTCTGACATACTATATATAACAGGGTGACCTCTAGTAATACCCCTTATGGTCGGCAAACCAGAGTCTTACATTTTAAAAGGGAATTGTACCTGCCTTTTGTAGAAGTCTTTCTAGCAGTGACCTCAAACTAATAATAATATAAAATACACTTTGTTCATTGAGATACCTTGAATATTAAAGAATTTCCTCTAATCAGGCTGAGAAATAAAAAATAAATGCAAGGGTAAGCAAAGTCTCTTAGTGTCTTATTCATCTTATTTGAATGTTATATATAAAACCGTTATTTAAATTTGCAACAAGTCATTAAAAACAAAGTCACAGGTTCACCAGTACTCTCTGTCTATCCATTCTGAATTTATTAACTGCTCCCTTTTATTTTAAAATTATTTCTGTATTTCCATCCTATAGTCGTTGTCTTTAAATTCCAGATCAAGAGGAGCAACTCTCTAACTATGGTGAATTAAACAGAGTGAGAGTTGTATGTTGCTCTTACCAGCTCAGGTCCGAGCTGCAACTCTGCAATTTTATGCTTCTGTTGCTGCGGTAGTTCTAATATATGGTGCACTCTGGAGAGGCATGGGGATAAATTTTTGTAGTTTGCTACTCTTATTCTTTTCTCTTTCAAGAATTTTAATCTCCCACTTTCACTTAATAATCAATGTAGACATCATCTGAAAATCAGACCATTGTCAGAAAAAGCATAGATTGTAGTCACCATGTTGAGGTTGTGTTTGTTGTCTCATGCTTACAAAACACTAGGTACTAAGGGTAGGATTAATCTTACTTAACTTTAGCCATCTAGCCATCTAATCTAAGAGAACTTTCCAGTTTCCCTTTATAGCCACAGTACTGTATAACAGAGCAATTGCTTGAATCCATAAAGATGATCCATGTGACCTACTGCAGTTTTCTGCCTCAGAATGTGATTAATTGTTCTCTACAAGTAAGTGCTTCTTTCCACTGACTATGAAGGAAGCTAATAGAGACCAACTCAGACTTAGAAATCATATTTTTGGTTTTAAGGAGAAAGTGAATTTAATCTTACCTTAAGTTTTCAAAAAGGTTGCATAACTTTTGCAGAGATAAGGTGTAAGTTATCACAGGTTGGAGGATCAGATGACTTAGATTTTACTTTTGTGCAGTAAATGAGCTGGGCAGCAGTTAGAAGGGAACATTCATTGTCATTTTTGATTAAGTAATGGACAGAGTAGTTATCTTGAGGTTAACATCAACATTATGAGAAACAAATTATAATCTTTTTGAAAGGAGATTCAAAATACCTGATTGTAGTATACTTCTTACATTTTCAAATATTCAGTGTAATTGCTGTCTTGAAGTCAATCAAGAGGGCAAAAGGTTATTTCCCTCTTAAGTACGCAATAACAAATACATATCAGAAACATTTTAATACTTTCATGGTTTGAGACACTACCAACTATGCTCTTTTTAACAAAATCTTCAGCTGAAAGAGGAAATAATACTTTGCTGACAATAAGCAAAGTCATGCCAAAATGTATAATTCAACTATGCATGAATGTAAGAACACATCTCTCTCTAATTTACTTTTACAGTTAAATACTCTACACAAATGACCGTGGGCAACAGTATGATACATTCTAGTCACTTCTGCTACAGCTACTTTACAGGGGTTATTTTTACTAGCCCATATGAAATAATTTCTCATTCCAGATGCTGAAAAGACTATCCTGAGATTTAATGGACACATATTCATTTGATGATGGAGTGTTACCAGAGTAGTCACTGTCACAGTCATGATCAATTTGAGGATTGTAATTTAATAAATTAGAAAGACACAAATGAATCCAACTTGATTTTCTATTACTGTGCCTCTGTACATAACTATCTAATCTATAGTCATACAGAAGATCTGCTTATTACAAGGATCTGTGTATGTAAGGTAATTCTACCTATACCCATCAGGTGAATTAAAGCTATTTACAAAATATTTTTCAGCCTTGTCTGTTTTCATTTTTTCCTAGTAGTTGATGTCTTTTCTGCATTTTCTTTGGCTTTCCAAAATATTAATACTCTCTTTCTTCTAAAGCTTTGCATAAATTGTAAAACTGTTGTTCAAAAACACACAGGTCTTTTACTTGAGTTTTGCTGAAGAATGATTAGATTTACTTGCTCAGGCTTTGTTGGAGTATGATTACTGATACTACTTTCCTTAGAGTCATTCTCTGATCTTTCCTTCATCCTGGCATCTGCACAAAAGTCATAGCTAGGTATGAGAAAATATTTGTGCCTATTTATTTATTGGAAGAGTGTCAGTTCTGTTTCCAAAGCCATTTTTAAGCTCAGAAGGTAACCATTGCTCTTTCAAGTTTCACCATATGACTGCATAGCCCTTCTTCTGAAATCTTTGCAACTGAAAGAACAATATCCAAAGGATTATGCTGTTCATTTTTTCAGGGGTCTAGTAAAAATAAAAGTGCTCAGATCATGCCTGACAGTGCTGACTTGCCTCCATGATGTAAAATTTTATGTTGTGCATTTTGTTCACCAAACTTTAAGTATAACGCACAGTGAGCTGAGATTCAGATGCCCATTCAGTTGCCTACAATGCAGATAAGCTGGGTGTCTGAGTTTCCATTACAATTAGTGCAGTTTACAGAGTGAGTGATCTGAGCAAAGTTGGGAAGTAATTAAGTTGCCTGAACACAGGTATGCAGTGTGGGAGTACACTTGTCTTGGACTTTGACTTGTGACAGTCAAAAAAGCCACAGGTTTTTATTTATGTTTTCTTCATAGGCACCTTACCTGCCACCTCTATGCACATAAGCTAAGGTACCATGTTGCATTAAATGCCAATGTTTAAGCAACTGCTTTGAGTAATGGGTATCAATTTTCAGATGAATCCCACCTCAAATATACATGTATAAAAGCTTTAAGAAGCACAAACTATCTTTTTAGAAGCATCCAAACCTAAGGGATCTTAGATATAAGTGTCAAAAAACCCCCTAACCCATGATTACTGGGGATCAGGCACAAAGTTTTCACCCCCACAGAATACGCTAGCCCATCCCCATTTAGGAGCAACCTTCATTTACTGTGGGGATGTAACATACCAATTTTAGACACACAGGTTTGAGGAGTGCACAAAATGCTGTCACTGGTTAGGTGTTTGTGTTAGGTAGACTAGATCCCAGTTCTGCTTTTCTCATGTCAAATTCTAATTGAAAGAGGGATTTAATCAAGAACTGTGTAGTTCCATGTTGCTCTGGAAAAGTTTTGCTGGTGTTCAGCTCCCATCTCTTTTTGGACTCATGAGTCAAAGAAACAAATTAAGTGACATTCACTCATTGTGATAAAGAAAGATCACCTCTGTCTGATGGTAGCCAACAGGCAGTGTTTAGACCACATGAAAAATAACCTTTTAAACTGAAGGCAAGTTGGCAGTGCACATGACTAGACTACAGTCTGTTGTATAACTGGTACAGTTATAGGTTTAAGGATTGGATTCTGTAAGGATTGGATGATGATGGGCTTCATATGTAGGGAAAAAAAGGGAAATATCTTCTCCTAGTAAACTATTTTCTTTTAAATTTGGACTGATTAGATCTGCTCAAAGGTTTGAAATAGGAGTTGTGCCAGTGGACATGAATATACATTATGGAGGGGTATGATAGCACTTTTGAAGTGAATCCCCATAATTGCACTCAAGAATGTGTAATCAAACACAAGAACACTCATTTGCACATCAGTCTCTGTACTTCTATTAATTAAAGCTCTTTCTGAAATGTTTGTACAGAGCAAAATCTGTCTTCTAAATGTTTGCAGCAAGGAAGCAAACAAACAAATAAACAGAACAAGAGGTACTGAATTGGACAAGCAGTTTTGCAAGCAAGATTTACAAAATAACAGAAATGTAGAACCATAGAGTCTCTGAGGCTGGAAGGCACTTCTTCAGGCTGTCTAGTCCAAGCCCTTTCTGAAAGCATGGTCAGTGACAGCAAGACCATGTCCAGTCTGGTTTTGAATATCTACAAGGACGGAGACCCCACCATCTCTCTGGAAAACCTCTTCCACTGTTTGAAGATCCTCACATTAAAAAAGGTTGTCCTCTTACTTTTAAATAGAATTTCATCAGTTTTAATCTGTGTGACATTGCTTCTTGTCCCATCAATGGGCAATGAGAAGAGCCTGGCTCCATCTTTTTACTGTGCCTGTCAGGTATTTATACACACTGATGAGAACCCCCTGGGCCTTCTCTTCTCCAGGCTAAACAGTCCCTGCTGTCTCAACCTCTCCTTGTATATCGATGCTCCAGTCCCTTACTCATCTGTGTGGCACTTAGCTCAACAGTTCTGTCAAGTTTTTTTGACAGAGAGATGGTTGGTAGGGATAAGGGAGGGAAGATAGCTAGCAGAGGAGTGAAATGCCTTGCCAGCAGAAAGATCACATGATGTTTATGTGCATTGCAAGTTTTAAGAAGTACTTTAAAATATGTATTTGACTAAAAGTGGCTTGCATTTTTTCCATTCTGTTGTGTGCTTTTAAAAAATAAATCAATACATTTTTTGACTGTAAATTTGAAAATTGTATTTTGTAGAGATAACCCTATCTCATCTTCCTTCCATCCTAAGCTTTGGGATAAATAGTTTGATTAGTTTATTATGTTTTAGTTTTGTTTTGTTTTCTGTTACTTGTTGTGTATTAGTATTTACGAAAGGTAAGAGAGCCGTATGAAAATTTGAAGAAATTGGTGGTGAAACAGTCAGTAAAAGAACCAGGTTTTTTTTAATCTGAAAGCTAGGGAGGACAGCCTATGGCTATTTTTACTTTAAGTGGGTATGTTTTCTACATTCCAGATTTAGCTCTATGAAAATTCTCAATTTTTACCAAAATCTTGTGCCTCATGTCAAAATGAAATGTCCTTTCCAAGGTAGTTGTTCAAATAAAAGCTGAAAAAAGGGACATATGTAGACAAGGAAAACAACTAAAAAATATCTATTCTCATACCAAATATCAAAGTAGACTACTTTTTATAAAATTATATAGGATAAAACAGAAGTATATTAATTTTTTAAAAAAGAGTGCCTGTATGGGGTTTTAAAAATTTTACGTACTTCAGATGGCAATGCTACTGGGAGAGGAGTTGTTCACCATTATGACTGTAAAACCTATAAATTAATTTCTAATGCTATACAGAAAAAAACCTTAAACATATATGTTAATTTATATC
>VZTL01006239.1:6196-17644 GCA_013400535.1 Scopus umbretta | reverse complement strand
TGTGACTGTTCATCATAATATAGCCAAGTCAGTTAGAAAACAATTACCATGTGGGTACAAAAACATGCTTCAGATGTATGTTGTATTTGTTTTTGAAAGTTGTTACCAAATCAGAAGTGGTAGAGCTAGAATACAGCCTGTTGGCAAACATAAACTTCTTTTATGAATCAACAAAATATTTCTATTTCTTTTGCAACTTGATTAGCAAATACTATCAACAATAATAAAAATTGAAAACAAAATTACCTACTGTCCCACAATTTAAATTTTGAATTTTATACTTCCCTAAGCTTCCTACTCGATCATAATTTTAAAGATGCTTTTATGAAAGTCTAGAATATCCAAACCAGAATATTCCTATCTGAAAACTATGTGGATAACCCAGGAATACCTGTCATAAACTCATGACTCTCAATATTTATTTGTATGGTTGTTTAAACTGTATTTCTCACATACAACAAAAAGCAACAATGCTACATTAAAAAGCAAGTTAAAAAACCCCAATGTAGAAAAATATAAAGACCGTTTCATCTTTGTAGTTTCCATTTTGCAGAGAATTTTGAAAACTTGCTTAGTTATGATATAGAAACTACATGACATTTGATCTCAGTACAAGTTTGTGTGCAGTGGCTACCTCATCAAATGCATTTGAAGGTTATTCAGCATTTCACACTTGCACACTCTCAGAAGTTATGAGTTCTAAGGCAGGCAATCACTCTTACCTCTTGTCACAGAAATAAAGATTTCAAACTGTGAGAAATTCACAAGCTATAGGAGTTCACATCTTATAATCCCATATTAGCAATGGATTCTAACGCACTCTATTGCTTGACTTCGAGTTTAGCTGCTAAATTACTCAGTGTGAACACAAAAGGCTATGGATGTGAAAAGGTTTGTTTCTGAATTTTTCTACAGTGAAACATACAGTAACTTATGCACTTCAGTGAATTCAAAGTATCAAAACATTAATATTGTAGGAAATTAATTTTTTAACATACTGGATGAAATAATGAAAATACCTTGCTAAACAGAACTTCAGACTCTGAGGACAGGTTCTGTAACAAGACTTATTCATACTGACTTTTCATTAGTCAATTAATTTCCCTTGGTACATGCTGACTAATATGGTTGTTAGTCCTTAGCAGTAATACAGCTTCAAGTTCAAAATAAAGGATGGCTTTAATAAAAGTGCTATGCTTTCTTCCAGTGAACATAATAATCCACTGAAAAAAAAATTACTTAAACGATACAACATTGGGAAGAAGAACAGGAACAGAATTACAAACATTATTCAGTATTTTTGGGGAAAGATGGGTTTGGATTTACCAACGATTTCTAGTAATTAAAGAAAAAGAAGAAAATACAATAGGAAAATATTTTTAATTCTAATTTAGGGCTTTTGCAAGTATAAAACAGTGATGTTAAAGTACTTTAAGTCACACGCTGTGGCACAAAAAGGTTTTTGTTTTTTTTTTTAAATTAGGTACTAAACTGCACAGATTATCAAGATACAGAGAAAGTCCTTACTTGTTTTTATAATATTCCTTAAATTTGGAAAGTGTAGTAACAAATGAAATCCCTCTTCAGTCTGTCCTCCTTGATCAACGCTAGATTGTAGAAATGGAAGTAATTTTCCCTTTTCAAACGCACCATATGATTTCATAGGTACAATGCATTTTCAAGAAGCAGTAGAAAGACTTGAAAAATAACCTTCCATCAACTATTTTAATCATACTCGTAAGTATCTCAATATTTATTACCTGACAGACAGTGTAAGATAAGAGTATGTTCAATTGGTAGAAAATATCAATCAAGTAAAACTTGTCAGACATCATCTGAATAAAATTCATAATTGGATAAGTTTTTAGTGTCATTTTCTTGAAATCCTCTTCCAGAATAATGTATTCCTATTTTTGTGGTTGAGAAAAGAGAATTTTCTTTTTTCTTCGTGCACTGTTTGCACTAGAAGATTCATCAATAAAACGCAAAGAATCTGTGTTCTTTAGTGGACTACCATTTCTTTAAATGGTGCTGAAAATGCTCTGTACACAAGCAGATTTTTTGTAAATTTGTGTCTTTTATGAAAATATAGCCTTACACAAGACTGTGAAGACATTCAGTGTCCCATCAAACCGGGTGAATGAGCATCATCTTTGGATAAATGCAATTTAAAGTTATTAAATCCAAGACAATGAATAGCTGGAATAATGAAAGAGCCACGTTTGTGGATGTGTACCACACAGGGAAAAGCATCAAGAACAAAATCACTGTTTAATGTTCAGTAGTCATCAAAGAGACAAAGCAGACATTAGAACATAGGAAAAGTGAACAAACAATAATAGCATTATTGCATTACGTAAAATACGATTAAAAGAAAATTGACTGTTTAAAAACAGATTAAGGAGGCAGCATGAGAAAAAATACAAAACAATCAGAATACAGAAAATATAAAAAAGGGAGCCTCATCTTATTGCCTTATCAGCCAAGAACAAAGATATGACTTATGAAAAGTAAAGGCAAATTTAAACTTTCTGAAAAAGAAAGAAGCTAGGTAGATTTAATTTGTTGAACTCCCTGTCACAGCACAAAGTGTGAAGTATTTGGCAAAATATATAAAAGAAACCAATCTCAAACTATCTATCTATATTCCATATATATATATGCATTATTCACATGCTACATATAAAAAACGTAACTACTCTGGGTTGGAAAGACATTGTCCCTGTTGAAAATCAGTACCACCAATTGTGAGTTTTATTTCTTTCTCACTGGAGTAACTAGTACTGGGTGCTGACAGAGTCAAGATATGGTATGAGTCACTGCTAAAAATCTATTTTTTCCAAGACAAAGCACGTAAAAATGAAACTATTTTTATGTATATGTTCTACAGACAAAACCTTGATTAAAATGTGATTTTGAACTTATATTTACCTTCATGGAAATCATTCATGTGAAGAATTTACTTGTAGACCACCAAATTAATACAATTGGGAGGCAAAAGATAACATAGAAAATAGACAAACAGTAGTTCAGGGAATAAATGTGGAATTTACTATATCTTCAGAAAAATGCTGTGCATTTTCTACGCCTTCAGTGTACTGACATTAAGATTCAAGAGAGAAAGCATATGCTAGAACTTACTCTGATCAAATTAAATACATATACAGAAATGTGCAATGCAAAAAATCCCTCTCTCTTATTCTCTTGGAAAGAAAAGATATTTTCTTTACTTTTTTAATCCAGCAAGAAACCTCAGCAACAGAATGGTGAGTAGCTGGGTTGTGAGAATGTGAGCAGCTGCTGTTATTATAACTAAAGGTCTGTCTACGGCTTGAGCCTGAGAGACCACATGTTCGGCTGTCCTCTCATCTTGCCATCCTCACCAATTAACTATTAACATGGAGGGCTGTACACATGCTCTCAGGGGCTCTTTAACAGGCTTCTTGGAGAGTGGAACAACTACACAGCAGGGCTCTGGGAACTGAGTAATGTGGAGTATAAGGAACCCTCAGCAGCTTTGCTCCTCCTAATGACAGTATTCTCTATAGTTTAGTGCTCAAAGAAGGATACATGAAGTTTAACAATTTTAAAAAAAAAAATGCTCTCATTTGTTTAAGGCTGCTAAGCAAAGATTCTGGAAATAATGGGGTTTTTTTTTTGTTGTTTGTTTTTTTTTTTTTTTAAATTCAGAACATACTACCACTTACTGTAAAACAATTCTGTTAAAATTAAAAAATCAGTTATTTAGAAAATGAGATACAATTTCAATCCTAACTCCATAGGAATTGTTTTATATGGAATTTATAAATGCAAAACCAAAATCAACTTCCCAGGTAAGTTTGCAATAAACAAACAAAAAACTTCATCCTTCACTTTGCTTCTGAGACGGTTCTGGACTTCTCTAAAATATGATCGTACCTTTTATTGACATAATATATATAAAAAGAGTACAATGAAACCGATAGTATGTCCCAATTATGGACAGGTAATTCCCACGTGTAAAAAGGATGCTAGTTTACATTCACAAACACTATTCATTGCATTAAATTTTACTGTCAATCTTTTTGACAGCAAACTGCCATCTAATATTTAAAAATAGCTAAGTAAGGAGATGGAGATTTGCACTGCAAGAGGAATATTCATACACTTTTGATTGCAATGGTGAAACTAGAAAATCAAGTTTCTTTATTTTCGAAGCAGTAAGTGCATCAGGTATCTCAATAAATAACATTTGCAGGTATTCAAACATCTTTACAAAATGCAATACATAAGTGACAGTCATGTACTTACCTAAGATAGGATTTAATCTAACGATAAACTCATCTACTATGAAAACATTTTGCATAATATGAGGTTTTATCCAGTACTTTTTTACTATAATCAAATCAAATTAGTATCTAAAATTATAGGTTCTCTGTTCATTGTGAATAATAATTTTGCTTTTGTAAGTTACATTACCACTTGCAGAAAAAAAAACTATCTACAGTTTTCCTTTTCCTAAGAAAGTTTATTTCCAGAAGACACATTTAAGTCTCTATATACTCTCAGGAAAGGTGCTGTAGCTTCTGATTTTGCAGTTCAGAAAATTACTCTGATACCATAACTGGTTTGCTCCTGGTCCCAGTGTACAGGGATATTAGAATTAAAGAGTCAACCTGTATCTTTCAATTCCTGGCTTTAAAAACAAGATCACACATCATCATAATGAGCATGACAGATGAAGACAGTGGACTGAAATCTCTTGTATTGAAACTCTAAACAGCGTTCTGAAGGCAGTGGGAAAGTACACAGGGATGTTGTAAAAAAAAAATAAAAATAAAAGAGATTACTAGCAGGATTCTCTTTGCTTTTTTAAAGGTTCTGAAATTTTGATAGTTTTTCAAAAAAGACTAAGACCCACATAAGGCATAACTGTATCTAAGATGGTTCTATGCTTAGGTCTTTGTAGATTTTGCAGCATGACTGTCCCACAAAGGGATAGAAACACTATAGTCAAGTTATGTTTTAACTTTGCCCTTTGAACAAAAAGAATCTTCAATATGTCCAAAATTGCATTTGTTTTCTTACCATAAACTTCAATTTTTTGCTAACTGATGTGTCAGCTATAAAATATAGCAAAGACAGCATTCCTACCTGGATAAGGTGAGCAGGCACTGTGATGATGCAGGCTGACAAAGATTTTCTGAGGAGGCCACGGAGGACATACAGAAATTTTGTAAGGCTGTGAACATCTTCAGGAGAATCACTGCTACAAACATCATCGCCCCACAACATGGAACCCAGACTCTGAATTCCTATCCGCAAAATATTCTTTTGTTTTTTCTATTGAAAAAAAAACCAACCACTTGTTATTTTTTAACATTAAGAGGAAAATGTCATGCAATGTATTTAAAAAAATACAATTTATAGAATTCATATCCATAATAATTACACAGTTTATGTAATCTTAGCTTAGTGGTATGATGATCTTATAAAAATTACAAATGGAATGGCATTTTTTTCACTGACTGGCTATCATGGTATGTCAGAGACGCAAGTGCTAGTATAGGAGACAATGGAAATACTGAAAACTACTAATTTGCATTTTTTAAACCAGATAAATGTAAGTATATTCTGACACAAAATAAAAAAATACTATGATTTTTCATGTCCTTTCTTTCCTCCATCTCTGCCTTAAAAAACATGGAAAAGAATCTTTTCTCCCAGCAATAAAATGGTCTGCTGGAAGTGCCTGAGAGTAATCAAACATAACTTTTCCCTCTATTTCCAACTTTACACTGTGTTTCATAACTTGACCATTCTGACTGCTTTAGCTTCACTTTTTCTGCTACTTCTAAGTGAACAAGGTCGGTGGCCTACCTCACCAACACATGGCCTTTTCATTGTTTTAGAAGTCTCTGTAAGAATCATCTATGTTCCTGTCAACTCCTTCCAACTAATGAAGGAAGGTTTACCCACAGCTATGGAGAAACAGAGTCTGATGGAGACATCAGCGGATTGTCTCTTAAGGACTACACCTTTCTGAAAGTCCTTGACATAAGTGTTTCTGGATCTGCTTTAGTTAGCTACTGGGTACCAGAAGCTCTTTTGACATGTAAAATCCTAAACAGCCTCGTGTGTTACCTACCTAAAGACTGTTTGCTGCCCTGCAGTACCCTGGCAAAAGAGCATCCAACAGAGGCAGTGGCTAAGATAAAGCACCTTTTCTGAAGGGACAGATTATGAAGCTAGAGTTGTAATTTGTTTATGCAAAGTAAAATGTCATCTCTCATGATGACAAATCTCATTTCTGCTTATTTGATGTGACCTTTCCTAGTGATCTTTGAGAAGGATTTGAGGTATATTTGCTATCAACAGCTGAGAGAGAGACAATAAGCATCCCTGTTGAAAGACTTCCTGTACAAGGTGATCAAAGATAGATTGCTAGAGTTCAGGGTTCATACTTAAAGGCCAGGTTTTTTTTATATATATATATACACACACACGCTAGTTTAGATAAATAAAAGCTTCCAGGTACTTTTCATTACCTCAAAGTGCTTTGATAAACTGTAGATATTCATTTTGACCAGCTGGAATGAACAGTAACTATCAAGACAAAACATTGCACAGCTGCTCTGGAAATCCAGAGGAAAGGTTTTGACAAGACAAGAGGCTACTCTTACAAATACTTCCTTCTCCATATTGGGTAGACAGAGCCTGAGTTGTGAAACACAGTTAGTACCACATGGCTCTGCATTTATCCAACTCTCATCGCTTACACAGTGAACTGATCTGCCAATTCGCTTACAATCTTTGTGAAAGCGATCTATGTTTTAACTCTGGCAGATTCTTTAGTCTCAGACTTTGGAGGCTTTTAGGCTTTACTTATGTAAAGTTATCTGTTTACACTACCATATGAATATCAGGATAATAGTGCAGGATAATACAATACAATCTGACTTCTCTGTATAATATTTGTTAGGCTTGGATGTCCAGAGTTTTTAAAAAAATGGGAAAAATAGAAGCTAGTCTAATATCCTTCAGTGACTTCTAATCAGAGCAGATTAATGCATTTCTTAATGTGTGTTTAAGCAATAGTACAAAATCAGGCATTTAAGTAAAAAAAAATTATCCAGATATAATGGATATTGACCACGCAGAGAAAATGTTCTGGTATTTCAAAATTTCAGAGCACACGTTCATAAAACTTACAGAAACTTTTTTAATGAGAACAATATTTTTTTCATATGAAGAACATCTCTAAAAACAACATACAAACAGAGAAGAAATTGTATGAGAATATCAGTTCTCTTATTGGATAAAGGATGACAGATGCTTGTTTCACAATATTAAATCATAAGAGTTGTAAAAGATAAAGCTATTCAAACACCAGATAATATCACATGTATTTATTTTGGCCAGTAACATAATTTCTACCAGTATAATTCTGTCAGGCCCACAAGGCCCTGACAAACAGCTTATTCCATAACTGAAATGTAAGACAAGCATAAGTCTAATATTCTACAATAACAAGCCTGCAGTAAAGAGTAAGATAACATTTTTTTAGTTATACCACTAGATCTTATACTCTCTTTAGTTTGCAAATTTGGATTCTTTTTCTTTTACCTTTTTCATGTAATTTTTGTAACAATGTTTGCTTTGGCAACAAGAATTCTGATTATGAAGAACTAAAAGAAAAACAACTCCAAGCAAACAAAAAACCAATCCCCCCGAACTGTATTAGCCTGAAAGTCACCCGACTTGAGCTCCAAAAGTATAAAAAGAAATGTTAGGGAAATATAGTTGCCTATGAAAGTTCTATTGTCAAACATGAAATCTCCAAAATATTCTGAAACAAAAAAGTGCTATTCTGTATGACTTAAAACCACGCTCAATTTATAAAGGATTCATACTTAATGATCAGCAGCAAAGAGTTGCTAGGATGTTTTAGAAAGGATGTAAAACTGATGCTTGTATTTCTAGGTTATAGGTCATTCAGACCCTGAATTTCCAAACAGATCTTGGTAAAGATGCTCCAGTCAGTGTGAACAAACAGGTAACTGCTTTGGTTAACTTCAACCAAACTTTTCTGTAGCCTAATACCTCTAACAGAAATCATTGTACTAAGGTCCACAAGTCACGCAGGACAGTTAAGAAATGTTAATCTATGAAGGCCAACAGCAGATGGTCTAATAAAACTAATGTTAACTAAACATACTACATCCTAGAGATGCCAGACCATTTTATCAGAGGTCTACTAAACCTCTAACAGTAGTTTTCACTGATTTTCCCAATTGTGTCAAACCTCTGTCAGCTGGGGTGAGTCACAGTCTGCTCACTCTTCTCCAGACCCCTCTTCAAATACTGGTAAAAAGGAGCAGTAAGTCTAAGTAACATTGGCCTATTGATGTGAATGTAGCCAAAAATATCTGGAAGATTCACCAGTCCAGTTAAACTTTTCCTTTGAATCCAGATCCAACAAGAAACACATTTCTAGACCTCCACAGTCTAGAGGTTTTGGAAGGATTATACTTCACAGTATAAAAAAAGAAGCATTAATGGCATCAGCTTCTGTCATTCACAGACAGTGATTAACGGATCTACTTAAAGTCAGTAAGTAAATCTCTTGAAAGTTCCGTACCTCCCTGCAACATTTAGGCCCTTGCAATTTTCTCTGAACTTCATGAAAGCCACTGCCAATAGGACCCCCGCAAAGGGGAGAGGATTACTTCGGGGGGGAAGAGCATACATGCACAAACTTGGCAGAAGTTTGTATTATTATTATATACAAGAAAGGACACAAGTCCAGAAGACTACAGGCTGGTCCTTACTCTACGATCTTTGTATCTGGCTACTTAAAAAGTACTTCCGAAGTCTCAGTAAATAGAAGGGGATAAGGAATAGCAGAGAGGTGAATTTCTCATAGATTTGGAATATAGAAAGTTCCAAGGTGTGTTCTGGGTCATAACTACATTCAACTCTGGATATATTTTTTATTTTTATTTTGCTTCTAAATGTACAAAATTTGAGTGTACAAAGAACGATGATGCATGGGGAAAAGAGGAATCTTAAAAGAAAGTAACAGAAACCACTCCAGGAAATCATATGCATTATCTCCCTTGAAACAGAAACAACTACGCAGGCTAATGGCTTTCTAAATGGATAAACTGTCCTGAAAAAGGACTCTCTTTCTAACTTTTAAAGCTTCACCTCAGAAACTTTATTTATATATGCCATTTAGCAAACATATACTTAAAATTCATCTGAGTTAAAGTTCTGGTTTTGCTTTATTGACATAGGTAAGACATTTTGAAACAATGAACAAGCACAGAAAATAACTATCCACAATGTCTAATTCTTCCCTGCTTGCACGCAAAAAACCTAAAATTATTGGCTCTGCCCAACCTTAATTTTCTTTTACATGTAAAAAACCCCAGGAATATACAAAGAAAAATAAGAAACACCAGCCTCATCTCTTCAGTAGGAGGTTGTTTGCTGGCTGGAGCTTGGCAGGGTGTTTGTTTCACTCAGCCCTGCTCTTTGCAGCCGGCAGGCTCTCGGGCTTCCACAGGACCTGTCCCTGTGCCGGAGGAGCATCTCTGTGCTGTATGCAGGATGACGTGCCTGTTGCCATGGCTACCACAGCGCGTGAGAAGAGGTGCCTGTCAGGGACCAATTTACTTCTCCAGACTGGCATTGCCACCAAAGGGAAGGCAAGCTTTCCCATAAATCTCAGCAGAGACTAAACACTGAGCACAAATAACCTAAATTTACACACAAGTGTTCTGTGCAGGTAACGTTTCTAAAACATACTGTTAGACATGAAAACATCCATTCCAACATTATCTTCCCTGCAAAAAATAATTTCTAAGATATTCAACTGGTAATAGTACACAGTCTTGTATTATATTCTTTGAGGGTCTCCAGCACCTATGCTAATTAACTTCCACTGTAATAACATTTCTATTGTGCAACAATAAAGATAATTTATTTCCATCAACTCCAAAGGACTCACATATTACTGAATATTACAAAGAATAATAGATAGGGCACTGCTCAAATAAGAAAAGGGCTTTCAGCCTCTGTTGTTATGCTTAAAATGTATGATTTATGAAGAGTAAAGAGATCTTTAGAAGTCTGGTAAGCTGTTTTGATTTGTAAGTTGAAATAGCACTCATTTCTTTACTTGTGTTTCAATGCTCGCTACATAAAGATGCACACCATTTAATTCATTAAAAAATTCACTCCACTCCAGTTAAAACAACATTGAAAAAATCTGAAGGTTTAAGATTAAATGTTCAATCTCAAGAGTCTCGAACACATTATTGCTAAAGCAATAGTTTGAAAAAAAATACTGTAGGGGAAAATGTGTTTTGCTTAATTACATTACATTTGGCAATCCATTTATTAGCTAATTGCACAGAATATACATTTCACTAATGTTGGCTTACAGTTCTTTCTCGCATGGTCTGCATATCTCTAACAGGTAAAAACTCCAAATGCACATTAAAATATGAACCACACTCTCTATTTGCTTTGCTTGTTTACTTTAGCAGTGCTTAGAAACAGCTTGTCCCTTGTTACTTTGTCCAAGACCGTCTTGTGCCACCCCTGAAAATTCAGAAAACAACATTAGTTACAGGATTATAGAAGAGTACAAGGGTCTTCAGTACCTGGGCATCACAGCCATCAAACCCTTCCCGGCAAATGATCCTCTGAATGGACTGAAGCAGCCTTGCGTAAGCACTGTTCATATTGCTGTTGGTAAGAAGAAATAGTTTAGTAACACATTTTAATACTCTCCTGTACATCTCTACCAGCTGTATTAAGAATAAATATAAGCAGATGCAGCTTTCAGTCCAAAAGTATCATACAGAAAAAAGTGTCATAGAAGAAAAAACCCAAACCTCTTTGAATAAAGTTGACATTATAAGAAGTTGTGATTGCTTCATGTTAACTAGTTCAGTGCTCAGACATTTAGTGAAAGCTAAAATCTCTAGGGATTAAGATAACTTAATTATGTCAGGCTCACTTACATCTAGCAGATTACTGATTTAATGTATCAACTTAAAGTTGAAACCATTACAGCACAGTACTAATCTCCTATAACTGACAAAGATCTACACAATTGTTGTTCCAAGAATACCTAATCAATGCCCTGATGATCAGAGCTGACTTTCTATTACTGAAAACTTTCATACATACAACAGCTACGACAATCAAAACCAACAAAAAATTAAGGCGACAACGTTTTCACAACTAAAAAGTTCATGTAGTTAATTTGTTTTATTTTTTTTTTTAGTATTTTTTTGGGATACTGCACCAGAGCATAAGATACATTCTGCTATGCTATGGTTCTATTTTGTATCCATATGCTACAGGTGTTATTACTGCTTTATTTATATGACAGCAGAATTTTGAGGTAGAATGTGTTCTGTGTATTATTTAGAAAATGTAACATAAAACTAA
>VZTL01006237.1:0-28661 GCA_013400535.1 Scopus umbretta | reverse complement strand
AGAAACTGTCTGATTTTTTTTTTCCATCTTAAGGATTAAGAGATTTTGCACTGCATGAAAGAATTCTTATTTCAGGCCATCTGCCCCTATTGCTTTTTTGGTTTTGATTGAGTATCTAGACTTGTATCTCTTCTCTTGTAATTAGGATTCTAGAATTGATTTGTCTTCTGGTTCCAGTAGATAAAGATAGAATGTATCTGGAAATGATATTGTTTCTTCAAGGGTGCTCGTAAATCTTATAAAATAAAATTAAACATATTAAGACTTCAGTGAAATAAAACATATGAAGATTTTAGGGTTAGCCTCTTGGGCTCCTTCTGTAGCTTTTGCTGCTGTTCAGTTGGACTTTTTCTTAATCTTCTATGAATACATACTTGCATAACTGCTCTGACAGAAGAGTCTTTAGCAGTATGTATTTTGGTACTGAAAATTGCACAGGTAGAGTTTCTGATTTTCAGAAGTCATTTAAAGGCAGGTGTTGGTGATTCTGGAGTACTTTGAGATGAGTAAGCTTGAGGCCCCTGGGAGATGCAGTTAAGAGCCCCTAGTCTGTCCATCCCTATTGCAGGTGGTCTCTGTACCAGGGTAATTTTCCCTCTTAGACCAGGGCTGGTAGATTTCAGGCTGATGCAGGTAAAACCTGCCAAAGTTCTGAGCAAGCTCTGATCCAAACATTGGTCAGTGTTTGGCATTACAACATGTGCTGAGTCTGGTTTAACAGAAATGCACCCTCTTTCAGCAAAGGCCATTATCCTGGACATGTGTTCCTCTCATGCCACAGTTCCCCGTCTGGTTTTGGCTCAAAACACAGGTGACAAGTGCAGTGTGTGTATGCACCTTGTGTGTATCGGTAGGAAATCTGCCAGTCTACCACTAGTGGTTCTAGATCTTTTACAGGGAGGCTTCACATGAGAAAACCAGCAAAGTCATATAGTGCATTGCAAATCAATATCTAATATGATATTTCCATATCTAGCAATTTATAGTGCTTTGACTTTGCTGGAGGCCTGCTTACTATATGTCACTTGAGCTTAGCCAACACTTGAATAATGATATACCAATGGATTTTTGCTTCCTTTACAGGCAATAAACTTCAGAATCATCCATTTAGGAGTTACGATTATAATCCTGTCCAAGTTCCACTTTGATGCCTGTTTTATGGTGTTAGTTTGGTTTGGGGTTTTTTGTTTGACTTTTTGCTCCTTCTCTCCAGCAAATTCTTTCCTTGTGTGTATATACGTTGTTCCTTTAAAATGTTTTTGCATCTCACGCTACAGCAGAGTGAAATATTTCTCATTCCACTTGAAGTACAGATTATTTTCAGACAGACTCCACAGACTCACCAGTTTTAACAAAATCATACTATGTTAATATTCCTCCTTACAGTGAAGTGGTCAGAAAACTAACAAAATATTTGGTGACAGATCCAAAAAGGTTATTATTAAGCTTACCATGCGGTTTTAAAACTGTATAAATATAAAAAGTTGAAATCCTTTACTGAAGTTTGCCACTTAATTTCTGTTTCTGTACTTTCTTTAAAGAAACATAGTAATAATAATAACAACAATGTGGATTATAGAAAGATATGTTAAGATACATTTATTGTGCTGGCAAAATGACATAATTGCTTGGTTATGTCAATATTGTCTTGGAATTCAGAGGTTTTTTCTAGTTTATGTATTCACTGTTTTCTTAAAGTGGAAGTGGCAGCCGTAAGCATTCATGAAGCCTTTGGTTTAGGAGAGAAATGTGTCAGCGACCTGTTGCTGAAAGACTGTCTTGTGCCTGGGGCTGAGGTAGAGTGCGGAACAGGAAAAAGAAGTTGAGAGAGAAACCCTGGAAACACTGTTTCAGAGCTGTCTACCAAGTACTTGATCATTTTGGGTTATAAATTATACTTTGTAATTCCTTTATTTAGCATATTATATAGAAAAGAAAAAACTCTATCATCTGCTCTTCAAGATCTGCCAGTCTAAACTAAAACAAATTGAATATATTTATTTTATAAGATGGTTGATTATACTGCTTGAACTGAGAGGATGCTTCCTTATTGCTTGAAGAGCAAGAACCAATTATCAGTAGTACTGGGATAGAGTGGACAGATAACCATTCTTCCTGAATCTATCCTCAAGAGAAGAACAGTCGGAAGCATTAATGAAAGTTAATTACTCCTCTTTTATGTTTTTTATTTACTTAGGATAATTTAAACATTCTTGATCCATCAGTTTTCTTTCCTAAAGTGTAAATCTGTTTTGAATTACTGTGTTTTGATAAGAATATAAAACTTTACATATCCTCCTACCAAGCACTGCGCCTTGAGAATTAAATCTCTCTGACAGCTGTTTTGCTTCTGACTGCAATGCAAGTTGGAATTTACTTCAGAAAGTGCCATTTCATAAACCTCAACCAAACTATTCATTCATTTATCAGCACTATTAAGTCAATAGTTGGTTCTTATGCACCAGAAAGGAGAACAGGAGGAATTTCAGGGTGAATTAGTATTTTTTCCTGCCTCTCAAGCTGAAGATGTTGAGATGATGCTGCAAGATTTATATACCTCTTCATTGCTCTAGTAAACTTAACACCTTCAGTGCCTTCTTCCAGGAATAGGGTTTATTTCTTTTGCAGTCTTTGCTGTTCTTTGCCCTGGCTGCTATACAGCATTTGTGAGGTTCACAGCATCACTCAAGGAACAGAATAAATTCTTTGGTGTGAGGCTGGGCTTAGCTCTGTGCTAATGTAATTAGATGTCTAACGGAATATGATCTCGGTAGCTTAAAGCTAACTGAAGCTAAACTACGTGCTTCTACACTGCAGTGCAGTCACCATCGACTTTTGTATTGATCTCCAACAGCAGCTTTTTCCATACCCTTGTAATGTTTAGCATAATTTGTATATTATGCAGAGTTCCTTGGGTCAGCCTGATAGCTCAGTCTGGGTCACGCATTTGCTATTAGGATACATTAGGTAGAAAGCTATTTATTTTTTTGATCTGATGGATGTATAGTTACAAATAAGTTAAGAAAGCATGTTTTCTCCTATTCTGGAGAGAATGTTCCATGACTGGAGTTCATGGGATTCATAAAACAGGGAACTGAGAATTTGAAGCTGCACGCAGAAAATTCAAACTCTCGAGGACTGCATTTATAACCTGATCTTGAAGAAGGCAAAGCACCTTTTGGTCCCACTTGTAGCCACTGTTCAGGAAGAGACTTAGTACTCAAACAATCCATTTCAGCTGTTTTTTTCTATTCATGTTCTTGTCTCCTGACAGCTTACCTGCTGCAGGTGAGTGAACAGTGGCAACTGGTGGGATAGTGGGGAAAAATGGGGTATCTAGGATTAAGCATTTTTGTGACTGTGAAATGCATAGGATTATTTGGCTTCAGTTCCCCATCACTGCTCTGGTCTAACAGGTGACTGGTATTCTCTGACTCTTCATTAATAAAGCCTTTTGTGTCCATGTGCTTTCAAGGAAAAACGTTACTTTTTCTTGAGAGGGTGCAAAAGCGTCACCTCTGTTTGGATGACATGGTTGTCAGGCAAGAAAAGGGTTGTATTCCAAACAATCTCATCATACAGGCTGAAAATACTTCTGTATCTAAACAGAAACAAAAATATGATTGCTGCTGCTGATTACTGGCACAATATAGTGGCAGGCATGAAGTAGATAAGTGTTTATAAGTGATATCACTTGAACAGAATTTTTAATTGCTTTATTTTATATAAAAGTCAAATAATTCTTTCCAAAATATGTTTTTAGGATATGCTGGTGCTTCTCATACTGCTCAGTTTAGGTGTTATTATAAAGGACTTATCATTCTTGCCTTTCAGTCCTATTGTATCATATTATTTTGCTATTTTCAACATCCAGAATATAACCACAATAACTGTAAAGTTCCTGAGAAGGATACCAGGTTATTATTACTAGACACTAGATGTTTTCATAGTTAGTATTCACTGTAAAATTCAGTAATTTAACTAGGATTCTTTCTATAAGTTTCTGTTATCAAAGAGTTTATCAACCCTAGAAGAGATTTAGTTATTGGCATTATTAAGTATTGTTTGAAATAAAAAAAAAACACAAAGTTTAACGCATCTTTTTGGAGTATCAATTTTTCTTGGTCTCCACTGTGGGGATGGAGATTTCTTATTGCTTCAGTTCAGCAGTTTTTTAAGCAAACAGACTGCAGCAGAGATCTAAGGACTACCTGTGAAGTACAGCCCTACCCATCACAATTGGGAAGGGTGGCATCTGGCTGAATAAACAATTATAATTAATTTTCTGTAACTATCTACAAGCATTCTTTGTGTATTACATTTTCACTTTTCAAAGGTTAGGATGTTTAGGCAGAAGATAGCCTGTACAGTTTTGTTGGTATAGCAAAGCGTGTAGCTGTTTGAATAGTCAAAGGAGTTTATCCACAGCAGAGAAATTCCAGCTTACATTTTTCCACACAACTGAGTTAATAATGAGCCAGTCAGCTTGTCTATGCGTAATTAGTAAGGAGGAAATAAACACCCATTTCACCAAAACAGTGCTTTTTTTGTGGTATTCTGCACTAGTTATTGGCAAAATTTGGAATGAGGCTCTAAAATTCAGAGTATTGATACCCTAGTTCTGTGACTCCTTCAGTCTATAGTCACTGGGGTAAATTTGGTAAATTTACCAATTGGTTTGGTAAATAGCCTTCTTCCTTCAAGAAGGGGCTATCTAAATATTTAGAAATTTAAATATTTTCCATGTCCAAAGAAGAGCTACAAAGCTGGTGAAGGGTCTAGAGCACAAGCCTTATAAGGAGTGGCTGAGGGAACTGGGGCTGTTTAGCCTGGAGAAAAGGAGGCTCAGGGGAGACCTTATAGCCTTCTACAACTACCTGAAAGGAGTAAGTAACAAGTGTTACAACGAGAGGAAATGGTTGTAGCGAGGTGGATGTTGGCCTCTTCTCCCAACTAACAAGTGATAGAACAAGAGGAAATGGCCTCAAGTTGCATCAGGGGAGGTTTAAATTGGATATTAGGAAAAATTTTCTTCACTGAAAGGGTTGTCAAGCATTGGAACACGCTGCCCAGGGAAGTGGTGGAGTCCCCATCCCTGAAGGTATTTAAAAGACGTGTAGATGTGGTGCTTAGGGACATGGTTTAATGGTAGACTTGGCAGTGTTAGGTTAACAGTTGGACTCGATGGTCTTAAGAGTCTTTTCCAACCTAAATGAGTCTATGATTCTATAGAACTATTTTCTCATTAACCTTGTTCCCCTTTTGACTTGTAACGTTCTCTATAGAATTCAGTCTATTACATCTAGGAAAATGTACCTACATCTATATATTGAGTTTGCACACTTGATTACATGCTTATTCTTAACGTTTTCTCATTTATTTAAAAGACATGAGAAATAGAGACTTTTATAAAGTCTGTATTTGATGAACAGATTAAATGAAAATATCTCTAAACAATAAGGATTTAGCATCAAAGGGTATAGCTATCAATGTTTTTTACTCATATATAATTGTGTGACTCAAAATGTTTAAAAAAATTGAAACTATGAAAAGCAAACCTCAAAGATTTCAAAATATTACTCTGTATCTTCTACATATAACTTTGAAGTCATGGTCTGCAGCCTACTTCATGTCATCCAGCCTAAAACAACTCCTTCAGGCTTCCTGTACCCTGCAAATTTTTATTCAAAATTTCTTTAAGCTTTAAAACCTTCAGAACTTCAGAAGGTACTAACCTTCAGAATTCTTCAGCTTCTCATAGAAGGATCACTGCTGGGAAACTGATGCCTTATATCTGCAAAAAACAGTATTCAGTCACAAATTACAAACTTTACATCATGCATGGATAATATCAATTTCTCATCATGGAATTTGTCTGGATGCTGACACTAGTTAGGCAGAAGAAATGAATTAATATGTGCCCCAAAGGAAAAGCATTTTCCTTCTGAATATTTATAGGTGTTAAATTTAGTTTTATTAGAATATGCTCATTCATATTATTTGGATGAACAGTCAATGAATAAAAGAAATGAACTGTTATGTGTAACATTCAAAATACTTCCAACAGGCACTGAATTCAGTCACTTATTTTCAGTTTTCTAAATAGATGTTTATTGCCCATGTTCCTCTCTTAATAAATAAAACACTTCTCTCTACAGTACAGTAGTGATGCCAGATAAGCAGTGATAGTGACACACAGGTAACTTAGATAACAAAAAACGATACCTAAACCAGGGGATACTTTGAACATTTTTTGAAGCTCACATATCTGATGAACACATGTAGAGTTAGAGAAATACATAAAGTTTTGAAAGAAATAGTGTTAGGTATGAAGGCTGTCCACATGCACACACTATTCCTCATCTTTGTATTTATCAGGTATGGCTGTTAAAAATGGTTTAATATCTTGATAGAAATTACAATTTCAAGTTTTCCTTCCTTACAACTATTATTTTTTACAAATATCAAAGGATTTTACTTCTTTATCTGAAAGAAAAGCTAAGGAAAGCATAGGTGATGGGGAATACACAAACAGAAGAATAGAAAGTTTTGAAGCAAACACAGTAACTGTGACAATATATTAAGTTGTAAAGTTTCTTGAGATAAATAATGTAATAACCTATTAGGACACTCTTGTATCTCCTGCCCTTTCCCATGTCCTGTACTAGCAATGGAGACTAGAATAATCTGCTCCTCCCTGCTCTCCCCATAGCTAACATACATGGTTTGTAAATTTTGATTAATTGCCAGCAGCCCAACAAATTATAAGAAGCAGCTGCTTTGGTGCTCTGGCTCATGGAGATTCACCTCTGTCATGAATCTCTATGAGAAAGTTGTCAAGAAAATTCTTGCTTCTCTCCCTCATCCCAGCTCTTAGCTTAATGCTAGCTTTGGGTGCAGCATCTGCACTGGAAATACAAAGGCTCTGTATTTGTGTGCATGCTGTCTGCTAAGGGTAGCCCTGATGCTGACTGGAAACCAGTGTATGCCACTGGTTTTCACTGCAAGCCAGTAGAAACCACCACAAGCCTGTAAGCCTTGCCTGAGTGCATTGGCTTGTTGGCACATAGAATCATAGAATCATTAAGGTTGGAAAAGACCTCTGAGATCATCTAGTCCAACCATCAACCCAACACCACCATGCCTACTAAACCATGTACTAAAGTGCTACATCTACACGTTTTTTGAACACCTCCAGGGATGGTGACTCCACCACCTCTCTGGGCAGCCTATTACAATGCTTGACCACTCTTTCAGTAAAGAAATTTTTCCTAATATCCGATCTAAACTTCTCCAGGCACAATTTGAGGCGCATAAATGCCTAGGATACATACTGAACACTGCCTAGCTGCTCAACCCTGGTGAGACACATCTGGAGTGCTGTGTCCTATGGTGAGATTCCCAGTACAAGAAAGACATGGACATACTGGAGAGAGTGCAGCCACAGAGATGATTAAAGGCTTAGAGCATCTGTCACATAGGAAGAGGCAGAGGGAGCTGGGACTGTTTAGCCTGGAAAAGAAAAGGCTCAGGGGGATCTTATCAATGTGTATAAATACCTGGTGGGAGAGGATAAAGAAGACGGAGCCAGACCCTTCCAAATGGTGCCCAGTGACAGGATAAGGGCAATGAGCACAACTGGGAATACAGGGAATTCTATTTAAACATATGAAAAAGCCTTTTTATTCAAAACCTGACTGGACAACGCCCTGGGCAGCCTGCTGCAGTTGACCTTGCTTTGAGCTTTGGACTAGATGATCCCCAGAGGTCCCTTCCAACCTCAGCAATCCTGTAAATTTACTTTGGTCTTGCTGAGGACTATGAAGGTATCCTCTAAGGCTTAGCTAATCAGCTCTGGATCATACAGGCACACTTTACATTCAGTCTCTAGGTTTTGTAGCCTAAATAGCTTTTGTTCCATTACCAGCAAATGCTTCAGAGGAACCACCAGAGGTGATTTGGGTGGTATATGCTGTTCATTGTCTGAATACAGACTCAGTTCCAGAAAACACCAAATAAGCTTTCTTCTGGGGTAGTTTCTATGGTTATTGAAAGACTCAATATATGCATCAGCAGAAATGTATGAGCAATTTTCAGTAACCATCACCGAAGTGCTTCCTCAGCTGGGTTATTCTATCATGTATTGATCAAGTCTAATGGTTTTCATTTGTTTTCATTTTTTTCTTCTACATAAACAGCTTGAAAGAGAATTTAAATGCCAAATTCTCCCTTAAATAGTCAATTCCCACTAGGCAAAGAATTTGTAATGGTTAATTTATTTAGTTAATGTACAGGATGGTTTGCAAGCATCAGATTATACTTAATTCTTGTTCTGTAACTTCATCAAGAAAAGTTAAGTGCAAGGTTTTTGCGAGAAACAAAGACTGTTTTAGGTGAGGGTTTAATGTCCTTTTGTCCCTCAAAAGATCTAAACTAAATTATTTATATAAATTGTGACAGTATTAGTAGGATTTAATAAAACACTTATGAAAACACATCACCAAACCTAGGCTACTCTGATTTGACAGCAAGGTCAAATCAGCAAATTATTCTCTAATGAACTGGAATTAATAATCAAACTAATTAAATCCTCAAGTTAATACCAAAAATATCCTATCTTTGTATGTATTCTAAGTGAGTCTAAGGAAGAGGCTGCATGTGTGGGTTGCAGATCCTAACTAAAGAATTTTTCCAGAGTTGTTTCACTGAATAATTTGAATAGGTAACTGCTTTAATACTGCCAGAAGGCTATGCTCTAACATCTAAATTACATTCTTAAAGGTCATAATAAAAAACTCCAACAAATAAACATGTGGAGATTTAAACCTTTCCCATTTATTTATCCAATAGGAAAATCCACCAACTTTACCAGGAAACTTATTAAAAAATAGAAGTTTAGCAGACCTTATTTATCAGCAAATGCCAGGTGGCAAGCTCCAGTTTTCCAAAAACTGCACAATACCAAAGTAATCATTGAGCAAATTTTCCCCCTCTGTGTGGACTCACTGGTTGCTGATATAATAGTAATACATATAAAATATAGTAACCGTGCAGAGGTTGCATGGACACACTTCCATTTCTATAAATTGAAAAGGTAAAGGACATCTCCAAATTAATACAAACAAAATGAAGAAGAATGAGCTGCTTAAGGCATAGTAGAGCTTGGACACTCTTTCCCTCCCACAGGGCAGGTCTACACAAGTGCAGTGGAACACATCTTGCAGGCAAGTGCTGATGAAGCTTGTCCGATGCCAGAAGCGAAACACTTGATGCATGTTAGCACTGCCCTGGTGCTCAGGTGTAGCACTGAAAATATGCCATAGATAATTCTCGGTGTAATGTGTTAGCTGTCAGTAACTTGGATAGTCTCAAACTGAAGCATAACACAGAGCCAGTGGTTGTTATAATGGTGAAGGAGTTTTGTACATAAGTGTCCTGGTTTCAGCTGGGATAGAATTAATTTTCTTCCTAGTAGCTGGCATAGTGCTGTGGTTTGGAGTTAGGGTGAGAACAATGCTGATAACACACTGATGGTTTAGTTGTGGCTAAGCAGTGCTTACACTAGTCAAGGACTTTTCAGCTTCCCATGCTCTGCCAGGGGCACAAGAAGCTGGGAGGGGGCACAGGCAGGACAGCTGACCCCAACTGGCGCAAGGGCTATTCCATACCATATGGGGTCACACTCAGCATAGACACTGGGGGAGTTGGCTGGGGGGGCAGCGATCACTGCTGGGGGGACGGACTGGGCATCGATCAGCGGGTGGTGAGCAATTGCCTTGGGCATCACTTGTTTTGAATATTTTTAATCATTATTATTATTATTACTACTACTATGTTCTCTTCCTCTGCTGTTGTATTAAACTGCCTTTGTTAACCAAGGGTTTTACTTTTTTTTTCTGATTCTCTCCCCCTTCCCACTGGCAGGGGGAAGGGTGAGCGAGCAGCTGTGTGGTGTTTAGCTGCCTGCTGGGTTAAACCACAACAATAAGCTAAGAAAATAAATCCCTACTCTGGGCTGGAGCACATTACATTAAGCACTACTGTTGTTATTAAAGTAGTGTTGTAGACTTAGTGATCCATGTGTTTTTGGCTTCTGGGTTTGAGGTATGGCACTCGCTATGTGAAGGAATGAAGCACATCTCTAAAACCAGCATCCAGAGGAACCTGCTCTTCTAAGCAAACAGAGCATATACTTTGTAAGGTGTGGAGATAACAGTCCAGACCTCTGCTCAATATATGAGATACCCAATCCACATCTATACTGAACTTCCCAGGACCACTTTTTTTTCCCAGTAAATACGGCTTCTCTTGAGAGGTCAGAGTTTTGCAGAGGAAATCACACTGGTGTCCAGAAGAGGGACAGATATGTTTGCAGGAAACAGATGAAGATCAGTTAATTATTTTAAAAACAGACTACAAAATTTCTCTTCCTTAATTTATTTTATGCAGACCTCAAGCACAACTATAAAAAAAGGCAAATATTCAACTTATTTGTATGGTAGCTAGAGAAAGTTAATAGAGACAGGTTATTAACCTTCAAATATTTTTATATGACATTACAGCAATCTCACACAGACACATACAAATTTGGAGTTTACAAGATTACAAATTAAAAGCTTATTTGCTGCTGCTATTCTCCATTATTCACCACTAATCACTGTTCCAGTTAGCATTTTTACCACTGAGCTAATTTCATAGAATATTATACAGTTAGAAAAAGGTAAACGCAAAGTAATAGTTAAATCCATAAACACTTGTAGAACTTTGCCTCTCACTTCCTCTCCTCCCTGTAAGTTCACAGAGCGCAGATTAGGACCAGAAGTTTAAAAGAATATGAAATTTTTCCTGAAAGCCAAAAAACCCAGAAACTTCTCTTCAACCTCACCCTCTCACTAGTCCCATTCTATTTGTAATGTGCAGACTAAATGCCTGTCTCAGTGCTTAATGCAAACTGTCGTAGCATCACTTTTGAAAAAATGAAGACTATTTATTGTGCTTTGTGCATGACTAGAGCAGGTCTAGCTTGTGGGAAATGGCACTCTGTGTCAGTTCTCTCCTATCCCAGCTTCATCAGATCCATTTTACATAGAGTAGAAATGGCTATTATTGTGGTTAGTTTACAAAAAAAAAAAATTAAAAAAAAATCAGTTGTTATTTTCAGAATTGATCAGAAAGTTTGTTTTCTTGTATCCTCTGATTCGTATCATGCCTTGGCCTCCACCAAACAGTAACACAAACCCCCCTTCTTTTGCTTCCATGTGCTCCGTTTCATTTGCTTTTAAAGCTTTTTAAAATGTCACATGCTCCTTTTCAGACATCTTTTTAATGAAGAGCCGAGAACAGCAGTAGAAATATAAAATCCCATCATTGATCTCAACCTAAAAGTGTAATTTCAATTTAGATGGATGTATTAATTTCCATAGGCTTTTCACTCTTCAGCGTTGCAGTAATCCAAGAAATACGGCTTTTATTTTCTCATAGTCATATCCCCGCTGTCTGCTTGGTTTTGTTTGTTCAGCCGAAGTGTGTTGTACTTGCTACTCTTCTGCCCTGATTCTGCAAATGCGTCCGCCAATTCATTTGCATTTCATTTTCCATTCATGCCAGGTGAACTACAGGTTTTAATCCAGTTGATTGTGTGTACAGAGGCAGCTACATGGAGCCCTGCTGAACACAGGGTGAGGCTTCAGTGTCTGCGTGCTGCACACTAATTATTATCAGTTTCCAGAATGGGGCTGTGCATAAGCAGCCCAGTTTTCCAGTCTAGTGCTTCTCTTCATTCAAATCTTTCTTAATACTTTTTTATATCAATAAATGAGATCATAATTAAAACCTGAGCAGATCAACAGTGCCTTTAGATTTTCATGGGTAATCTTTCAATCCTATACTAATATTAGAAATTGGCCTTTTTTTCAAATCCTTTGTTTGACATGTCTGTGCTAGCTCTTAATTTACCGATATATTAGCTTTGGTAGACCAACCCATGAGTGTTTCACAGCAGTCAGCTGATTTCCTTTTCAATTCATCTTTTACATGATTTATTGCTTGTTGAGAGAGCCTAATTAAATTTAATGGACTGCTGATATACATCTATTGGAATATTGACATTTTATCACCAATTAGACTGTATTCCTTATCTTATTATGCTGTTAGCTGGCTTTATATGACTTTACCTTATAGGATTAGGAAATGCATCTTCCTCTGTTTTTCAACGTATTTGTTTTCAATTAAGTTGTTGAGGTGTTTTTACTTGGAAAATAGTAGCTTTACATGTCCGAAGATAAGTATACAGGGCATGAAGATGTATGTAACTGGAAGGCATAATAGTGTTAAATATCCTTCTCTTTTTCTCCACCTGTATTTTCTCTCTTTCCAAAATATATCCCACAGTTTGATAAATTAAGCTCCTGTATGCAAATCTACTTTCAACCTAGAATTGCTTTCTTTTTCCCAAACCATTTTGCAACAAGAAACTTCTAATGATTTCAACTGTAATATCTTGCTAAACTGTAATGCGCACTTGTTTCATTTGGAGATAGCGCTGCAGGAAGGACTGACCCCTCACTTCTTGTCCTGAGTGTCTTGTACCACTAGGTATCTTCAGACTTCCGAAGAGCGACTATGTGGCACGCTGCAGCGTTAAAGGCATGGGGGGCTGTTGTGGAAAGCCTAACCCAAAGCAACAGTTGTGAGTGTCAGAGCTGCTGTAGGGTTACTTAATGCCTGTTAACTATCTGTTTCTGCAGCTGGTCATTAGAGAAAAACAACAGCAAAGCAGATATAGGCAGATGTGCTTGTACAGCACCATTTAGATTGTACAGTTTTGACCCTTTATGAAGTATTTCTTAGGCTCCTCAACAAAGGAATGGAAGAAAGCTAAACAAAAGTGTGTGCTAAATCAATTTTGGGCATCTGGACTCTGTTCATCCTACCAACTAAAAAAATATGAGAGCTGTGCCTGAGACCAAGAGTCCCCATTTATACACCAAAAGTCTCTTCACCCCAGAACACCTTGGCCATGTGAAACTGACCTAGTGGGAACAGATCCTGACCCATGCTCTTTCCAAAGCCATGTCTAAATATTGTCCGGAAAAAGAGCTTGTTGGCATTGGATATAACTGTTCAAAGAAGACTGCTAGCAGTTATACACTCTGGCCAATCCTTGACCAGTAGCTGAGTTTTCTTATACTTACTAGTATGTATTTATCTGTAGAGGTTTTCTTTGCACAATTCAGCCTTATGCTACAATCCAAAGATTTCATTGTATTTCATTACTTTAGGTTATAGGGTGAAGAAAATCAACACTGAAGTGTCTGCGCAGAGTAGTAAAAATGAGACTGGGCTACATAAAAATTTGAAAAAGAAAAATAAGGCCAAATGGATTTCTGCAACAAACAGTTATAACAGCACTGATACCAGTAAAATTGAACTATTTTACGTAGGCTAAATATCCACTATTTAGCATCCCGATACAAGTCATAATAGACAATCTTCACAATATCTTTCCATAATATACAAAATCTTGCATTTATGTGGGCTTTTTTGCACACACTAAGATGCTAATCAATGAGATGCTATACCTATCTACATTTTCTCTTAATTTTCATTAAGTGTTAATGATGAAATTATAGAGAATACAAAGCTGTTATATTAAATGTATTCTGTTATGGGTAAACTTTGCTACATATCAGGAGACTTGCTCACCAAGAATATTATCTATGGACTACAGGATTATTGAGCAAAACAGCCTGTAAAAAAATAAAGGATATAAATTAACATGCTGCACTGTTTACGTTAGAAATACATGATACCTCAGTGATACAAGGAACATCTCTGATGTATAATGATGGAACCAAGCAAGAATGATATTTATTAGTGATTATTACTTTAAACCAACACTGCAATTGGTTTTTATTATTAGTTTTGGTTATTGGGCTGTGATCTGAGGCACCTGAGGTGCCAGCACATTAGTTTCTTTACTGTTTCAGGGGGCAATAACCTCTTCCAGAGGTGCACAGAGAACGAGAGAGATTATAAGCTTTAGATCTTCTGTCCCCCTTCAGCAAGATCTACCAGAGGATGTCCTTGCTACTTTTAAATGGGCCCTGAATTCTGTCCCTGTTGATGACTACTTCTGTTGATGTGTGCTGGTATCTGCCCTACAAATATACTACAAAGAAGAGATAAATTGCTTTGGCTTTGAGAGGGATTGGTAAGTCTAAGTTTCCCCCTGGAATCATAGCACTGGTGGATAAATTTAGGGTTTTCAGGATGAATATGGAAGAAACCTTTAAGGTTCCTCTCCCATGAACAGATATTTAGCGTCCAGTGGCAGTGAACAATTGTATTCTACTCAGTTGCTGAGTAGAGGAGGAAAGGAGGAGGAAAGTATGTTACATTTTGCTCCAGAAGTGGACACAGTATACTATTTTTATAAACAGAGTAACTGGTACCTAATGCAGATAAACTAGGGAAATAATCAGGTTATTAACATAAGCCCAAAAGAGTTACCTTACTGAACCACAAGAAAGGTTTTCTTATGTGTTTATGAATTTACTCCGTAACCCGTAGCACTAATGACACTGGAATACAATTCTTTGGTTTTGTTTTAGACTTACAGGTGGCTGTGTGCAGTTTGTAGTGATGATGGGAAATTAACTGTACATTAAAAATACCATTACTGAATAGTTCTTGTATAATAAAGTAGCCTGCTTCATTATGTATTATTATTCTTATGATGATTTAACAAATTTTATCACAGATGCATTAGATGAAGTAGCAACAGCAGAAGAGATAGCAGCATAAACATCGTGCTCCACTGCCTGCCGTGTGCTAAAGAAGTTGGGGTGTGGGAGGAAGAAACATAACATTGCGAGTGCTGAGACTGACAGCCATGGAAGTGATGAAGTCTTATGAAATCACCAGCATGTGGGATACATACTCACCAAATATGATGAAAAGGTTTCCCTAAAAGGTGGACCTGGTATCATTACACCCAAACAGAGCTGTTAAGACAGTTTCCAAAAGATCAAGAGCAGCATATATAGTTTTAAATAGATAATAATAGTTGGTTGAATCCAGCAGATCTTCTAACACAGTCTCATCCTGTCTCCTATCAGTTTGAAGTTTGAAGTGTGAAATATTTTTTCCATTCTGGGTTTGGATTACTATTACTCTTATCTGGCTTCAAAATATTTTGTAGCCCTTTCTTGTCAGGGATGGCACGCTGTCTCGGTCCCACACGCTGTACCGAGAGCTTGGCTGATCTCACCATGTTTGTAGCACCACACGTGTAATACGTGTGCTACTGCCAACTGCAGAGCAAATTCCAGGAAGACCGGTTGCATAGGGGTTTTTTTGTTTCCTTGTTTTTCTGAGCAGAATGCAGGATTTATAAAAATTATTTTGCGTGTGACTGACCAGCTTCATTGTTGAGGCATGACAGAATGCATGTTGCATTTATTTGTCCTTAAGCTGGTATGCTGTGCTCTTTTACACAGGCTGAGAGAAGGGAGGGAAGACTGCTTCTGCCTGCTGCCCTCTCTGGGTGTCCTAAGGGTGGAAAAGGTCTGCAAAGCTGCTAGGTGTGTAATTTCCAGAAAAAAATTTGGTAGCCCACAGCACAGGTAATTCAAGGAAAATCTGGTTTTGATTTTGTTCTTTTTTTGTTCTCCTCTCATTTATCAAAAGTCTTTGAGAAGTACCTATAAGGAAATTATCTAGGCAGATCTACCCTAAAGCTGTAGCTGATTTGGAGGTCTCATCATAGATGTGGCTGGGAGACAATTCCCAGTTTACTGAATTTGTACTATCACAAGCAACCACACATCATCCTGTTTATAAACTTACCAAACTGCAAAACCTTGTTGTTTTGCTTGTTAAAAAGCTTCTGAATTCATAATTGGTTAAAGTCAACTTATTTTTGTACCAACCCTGTCATTTCTGTTTGCATTGCTTTTTCTTCTTTTAGGCTTTCAAATTAAAAAAAAAAAAAAATCTAAACTTGCNAAAAAAAAAAAAAAAAAAAAAGAAGAAGAAAAGCTAGAAGCACTTTCTTTAGTTTGAAATTGTCTTTCTTAAGTGTGGGAAGCCATAATTAAACAAAATATTCTGGGTCAGGTCTTACCTTTACCTTGTAGAGCGGTACAGTATTTCCTTCTGGCTATGGCTCACTTCTCATGTCCTGGAATCACACACAACTTTTCCTTTAATGACTGTATTACTTTGTTCAGAGGAACTGTGATCAGTTAGCACAACCAATTCTTTCCTCTCCTTTTGTGTCCACTTAAAGAAGAAATTCTTGTTAATAACGTCCAAGATGCATTTTGTATCATTACGTTTCATCCTGTTTCTATCATTTAGATCTGCAGCATCACTTCATTTCTCCGGTATGATGTCCTGATCTTCCCCCTTAACAGTGGTATCTTACAGCTTTGTGTCAACACTACATTTTAGCAGCATGCTTCTGTGCAGAGGCCATTACTACAAATGTTAAGTGAGACTCATCTTAAGAATGAATCCTAACAAAAACCACTTGTCACTTTTCTCTAGCTCAACAATTCAATTTTCAGCGCATCTTTACCTCCCATTTAATCAAGTCTGTAGCCACCTTTGTATTCCTGTATCGATCCTCTTCTTGACTGGCTTTTTGCAGATCATTGCTGCACAAGTTTCACAATAGTCCTCAAATGAGTGAGAAGTTATACTGATGTCTTAGCAAAATATTTATTGCTCAGAATTCATCTTTTTCATGCAGCTGCAGATTCTATTCCTATCAAAGTATTTATAGCACAGCCACCACCAAAGTCTAAGAAACCCATGGCAAGCAGAAAAAAATACATATTTCTACAAAGCCCACTCAGAGGACTGTTGCATTTAAACACTGAAAGTTTTCCCTTCACATATATAATTTTGCAAAGCACTTAAGGTTTCTTATATTAATTTCTTCTTTATATTAATTCTTGTGTAAAACAGTAAGACAAGTCAATTAAATCCTGGAATATCTCGAGTAGCTTTGTTTAATGCTTGTTTATACCAAGCCACACACGTGAGGTCATATTAGTTTTTTGATCACAATTAAAACAAGTTCATTTGAAGAACAGTTTAATAATAACATGAAGGAAAACTGAAGAGAATTTAAAATTTTAGCTCTATGTTGTATTTTTAAGCTCCATGACAAAACTGTTTAGTACCATTTTATAGCACAGAGAATAATGCTGCCACTGTTTTATGTACAGTCCCAACAGAGAAGCAGCTTTTTTCCCCTTTACTTGGTGACATTTCTTTTTGGTTATTAAAAATAGAAAAGGACAGCTGCATACTTAGATGTGCATTAACTTCATAAATTGTTAATCCTGAAAAGACATGCTGCTCACAGAGGGGGTTAGTTTAATGCTGTGGACTGCCATTCAGTGACTATCACTTTCTTACGTCTGAAATGGTGTACATCAGGCAATATTTGCTTCTCTATAAATTGAGCCCATTCTCAGGGCGTCCCTTGATGCAAGCAAGAGTTTCATTTATTTCAGAAAAAAAGCTCAAGTAAAAACAATAGACTTAACTGAAATGGTTGTATAGCTTGTATCCCTGAGCAGAAATGAGTGGGAAGCAGGTTTTCAGCGTGTCTTGAAGGTCAGCACTGATGCTCCTCCTTCGAGAATATTAGCTCCCAGCTCTTCCCTGAGAGGGCTCTCGCCTTGGCTGACCTTGTCCCAACACCCAGGCTGGGCAAGCGTTAGGGCATCCACCCACGTGTCGAATACGTCTAGCAGGACGCCTGGCCCCACTGCCCTCGCAGTCAGTGCTGCAGTGGGCTGCTTTGTGGGAGGCAGGCACCCGTTTTCCTGCACAGATGTGTCAAAGCCGGGATGGACAGGCACCACCACGTGACGTTAGGAACCTGCAGTGGGAGGCAGGGTGGGAAAGGGGCATGGCACATTCTTGTGGATACTTATGTCCCAGTTAAAGCAGGATTTTGCAATGGATTTCATCCCATGTTACGTTTGTTAGCTTTGTCTCTGATCAACTGCTGCATATACCACCATTTCCAAATCTGTTTCGCTCATTCACTTCCCAGTCATAAGCTTTTGCTTGTATTTTCATTAAACTGAAAAGCTTAATGTGCTGAGCAAAGTCTTTATCAAAGAAATATGGGGGGGTGAAACCTTGAAATTTTTCAATGCTTACATGACAGGAGAGTAGCAAATTTCTCTAAGCTGTGTTCCAGTTAGGGGAAAACTGAAAGCCACATCACGAAAAGAAGATTTAGGCATATATGATGGAACTTAGACAGCTAAGTCCAAAATTTCATCCTAAGAAACCTGACTCAGCTATCACTTCACTCTGGAAACACCTGCAATCTCTAGCAGAGTTTCCCATTTTTCAGGCTCTTAACTGTCCATATGTGTGTGCCTGGACCACCTACGGAGGTTGTTCCACAAAGCAGAAAATAATTCATCGTCCAAAAATGACGAAACCTTTCCTAGCAGGTATGTTTAAAAAAAAAAAAAATCTAAAACAGAAACTATAAAAAATGAACCGCAAGAGCAACACAATGGTTCCAATACAGAATATAATCCTAACAGTGCTGCTTGATGATGACTGTGAAACCACTTCCCAGTTTTTGGAAACCAAGAGGTTTTAGAAGGTGCTAAAAAGAAGAGGAGCTGAGGACCTGCAGGTCCCACTGTAACAGTGCTGAATATAGGAACATGTCTCTCTTGCACATATTCAGGTTAATGTATAAGAATAAAAGAGGTGAGCTTACCGAACCTACCTCATGTTCTGTTGTGAGCATGGTGAGGGACCAGAGCACCTACATCAGCACTGCTAACATGAATCTGGATTCACAGCAGTGTAACTCCATTCAGAATCTGAGCCACACCATCAGAAATGTATCCATATGCCAGAAATGAAATTCTCGTTATTGAGCACAACAATAGCAGTAGGAAGCAAAGGAGATGATGATTGTAAAATAATTGCCTGTCTCCACCTGCTGAGGAAAAAAGTGGCATTTTTTGTGCTATATGCATATATTATATAATGTCTTGCCATTAGTAGAAATATATTTTTATATCTATATTTTTAGTCCTGTGTCTGCATTATCCACAGATACTGCATAATCCAGAGATACTCTTGTTCTAATTACTTTTCCATACATGTTAAAATTATTCCTACTCTTTGTCGCTTTCTCCCTTTTATTCTTCCATATAAAGACATTAAATAGCTTCAGACAGATACCATAAAAGTGATCTGTGGAAGTATTGGTTCAGCTGTGTCACAGACATAGAGTGATGTAAGATGTGGAAGATATATTTATAGCACTGGTTGTGTTCAGAAAAATCTGCTGAAATATTTTTTCAATGAAAAATATAGGTTTCATCAAAAGGTAAAATATTATAAGCATATGGACTTAATTTTTTTTTTCCTAGAAAAAGTGATTTTAAGAAGAAAACCAGATGATTTCCAAGTGTCGGAAGTTAATTTAGTAACCTTGAACTCTTTTTTTACTGATGTGGATTTCCCCAGTTTCTTTACATTATTGTATAAAAATACAAGTATCCTACTTGCTGAAATGGAAAAAACTTATGTCTTAAAACAAGAGTCAAAAGTCAGAAACCACCCTGAGCAAGAGAAGAAGCAATTATGTTCTAGATCCTTATATAGTTTTAAAAATGCAATACCTGCACTATGATTAGATATTGCAAATATATCTGTTTTCTTATTATGAACATCTGCTGAGAAGAATAAATTATAAACAAACAATATCAGTGACAGAAGGTTGAAAAGTGAAGTCAAAGAAACTATTAAGTTTACTGTGAAGAATGGTCTTTTATTTTATTTGGTTTTTATAGAAGGAACAGTTGCTGGTATTTGTGTCGGAAAGCATTTCATGACTGGTTTAAAGAATCTGGTTTAAAGTCTTTCTCTAAAGAAATAGAATATATAGCCAAGATTGTGCCTCTTGCTTCCTGTTAGTATAATTGTGAAGAACACACCCAGGTAGAATAATGAAACAGTACCATATTGCTGTCACCGTTCCCAGTTTGGGAAGCCCCTAAGCTTGGTTGTGGGCAAATGGAAGGATTACCGGGAAAGGGAGTTCTCTCTACACATTTCCTTTTTTATTTTGTTTTGTTTTAAATGCAGACAGTCTCTTTCAAAGGAAATCTCAAAGTTTTTGTTCTGTCAGTAAAAGTCCCTGCCAGTGTCCATCTCCCATCGGTGACCTTGCCTGGAATAGAGGCAGCTCTAAAGCTCTGCTGTTCGTGCATACTAAGGATAACACAAAAGCTGGATCTTAAGTGTATAAGTTACAACACCTTATGTGAAGAATGTAGGACTTTATATAAGCATATTTTTCTTCATCTTTTCCACATTTGTTTACACTCTTTAAGGGTAATAAAAAAACAATCAGAAGGGATAATTTCATAAACTTCTGACTGCAGAGTGAAAATCAGACAAAGTCAACCAGAAGCAGCCAGAAGAACCAACACTGCAATCACTGGATTTTCATTGCTCTTTTCCACTAAGGACTTTGACTTCCTTTGTTTTCCTAAATTTGTCAAGCCACAGTGATACTGTGGCATACCATGCATTAGCAGACCAGAAATCCTAGTTAAGAATGTACAAGAGGGACCTCTTCTCCAGTCTCATGAGATAAACCTGTTACCTAGTTTATGATCTTGATTTTACTTTCTCTTGCCCCAGCTGTACT
Organism: Scopus umbretta; assembly: GCA_013400535.1. Lineage (NCBI taxonomy): Eukaryota > Metazoa > Chordata > Aves > Pelecaniformes > Scopidae > Scopus > Scopus umbretta. Next base: position 7,945 of record VZTL01006237.1, on the reverse strand, counting down.
TTAGTTTGTAACCCAAAAATAAATTTGGAATTATTTTGTAAGAAATCAGTGGGATTTTAGTATATTATTAATGTCCAGTTGTCATATATTATTTTCAGTAGTAGATCTTGAAGCATTTTACAGAAGGGACAACTCACATTTTACAGATGGAGAAAGCAAGACAGAAGCACCCTGACTTTCATGTTGACATTGAAAAGCAGAAGAAAATTACATTTTCAGACACAAAAAGAATTTGTTCAGGGTAACTGCCTTGTGTTTGAAAGCTCAATGTACAGCTGAATAGGAAAGATATACTATCGTTGGTAAAGCTTGCTTAAATTAAGCTGGCATATAAGGGAATCAAAATAGTAATAGTAAGAGAAGCAAGTATATAGGAAGCAAAATATTTCACTATAAGAAGCCTGAGACCAATGAATGTAACAACAGAGGAGTATTTTGATCCTGGGTTCCTTCTGGGGAATACAAAAAGTGGGAAGAAAGGGCACGCATAGCCCTTTCCCTGATTAATAACTGTACAGTTTGCACTTGGAAATCTGAGTCACTGAAGTTACATCATTGGCCCTTGACAGTCCTTATGCATATAGACTGGTCTTTTTTGTCAGCTCTGGGTGGTGACAGAAAAGAAGCACCCTCTCAGCTGTCATCAGAAGCAGGTTTCAGTTTGGGTTGCTGTTGGAAACTTCCATTTTCAGAACAGCAACTGTTATTGCAGACTCATGTCAATATCTGTAAGGCAACAAATGAATCTTGTATTCTGAAAGAGTAAATATTCCCAAGCCTTATGGCTATTAGAAGAAAGATGTGTTTTCATATCAACTGCCATTTATCTTTTTATTAATTTTCACATTTTGTGCATTTTAGGTTTTGTACAGCTAAGATATGATAGCTCTTACATCAATGCAATGAAAATGCCAATTAATACAAAATAAGATTATATTCATTATAAATGATCACTTAATAAAATGCATCGAATGCTGCTTTTCTAACTCAGTGACTTTTTTTTTTGTGATAATATTCTAAAGTAATTATTCCATCTGCTGGTCAATCCTCTGTTGAGCCAGTCAAAGGTGGGAAAAGAAAATAAGACAAAGTAAATTAGTTTAGCTTTAGTGAAACTCTAGTAAAACAATTATTGACTCTGCCTTTGGTCAAACTGAGGTAGAACTAATAGTGGTAATCAGAATGAGGTTATTATTTTCTGTGTAATGTTTTACAATAAGGTAGGCTACTATGATAAAATGAGAATTGCTCAGGTTTGTTTGGCAAATGAAATTTGATGTAAAAATTTTCAATAGTACTGTCTGTTCACTCTCCCAAGATGATTTTTTTATGTATTTTTCCTTCCTGCTCTCATTCTTTTTGTTGCTATGCAAAGCTACAAAAACCACTCAGCTGCTAATTGAAACATTTTTCAGATAATTTACTGGAACATAAGATTGTGGTGAAATGTGTAAATAAATGTGTATTTCTCCTCTGCAATTCTCAGTTTTTCTTGTAGGGATTTTTTTGTTGTTGTTTTCTTTGCCTCCATTAGGGCTAAATTAGATATCGACTAATAGTATCTATATTGCAGTACTGCTAAGACATGTTTTGTGAATCTCTCAAGATTTGGTATATTTTATTTAAAAAAAATCTAATAATAATGTAAGAAATGAAATTTTCACTAGAGAACACTGTCACCCTCTTTAGATAGCCTTCTGTATTCATTTGGTATTCCATTTGCAGGATAATAGAAAACCAGTCCATGTTTTATTATTTAACATTTTTATTATATAAATACTTTGCAAATGTAGTTAATATTTCAAGAAAGAATGAGTTTAAACAAACACATTTCAGTCTGAGATGGGCATAATTTATTCATTGCAAACTGTAGTAAGTGATTAAATATCTCAATGTATATTGATTGTGTTTCCTGATAAATATCTGAAACATTTGGAATAAGAGGATGATGAAGTCTTCCTAGTCTTTCTAATGCTGGCTTCACCTGGGCTAGTAATCAGAGTCTCTGTTACTTGGTCAGGGATAGAAATGTCACATGTAAAAGCAACTATTGGATGTAACTAGCAGTCACCGTACAGAAAATATTTCTGAAAGGGATGAGGGATTTAAGGAATAAATAAATATTTCAGGCAAGTTCTCTCTGCTAACAAATTACACATCATGTCGAACACATAAGCAAATTTGAATCAGCAGGGTATACAGTTTCTGTAGGACCAATTTTACAAGCCTAAAGTTGCTCCAAATAGGTCTGGTGCTGTTTATCCCTTGAGTTCTGCTGCAAGAAGATGGGAGGAGTTCATTGGGAAGAGCTAGGGTGAAGCAAGAAAGTGTTGTAGAAAGTCTTGAGGAAAGCATGGAAAAGTCAGCCAGGACCTGGCAGCTCCATAGACCTATGTAGCTTCTTAACCAAGGACAGAGGAAAGTCTTCTGGCAAATGATATTTTCAATTATATCCAAATTAAATTCAGACACACTGAAGAAGCAGGCAGTTGTGTTTGGATGGAAATTGCTTATGGGCGCTTTTGTTTATATTAAAAGCAATACGTTTTTTAAGCCTTAAAGGGGCTTGCTTAGAAATATGAAGAATTAAATTATATTTTAAGAAAGGGTCTTTGTTTTCCACCTCTTCTATCCAGACTTTACATATCTAGCTGTGGAAAATATTACTTGATCTGCTTCCAGAGCATCTGCTTTGTGTTGTTAAAAAAATCATTTTTGTAGCTTATTGCTTTGACCCTTGTTTCTCAGTCCCTACATTAAATCTCTCATTTTTATGTCAGACTTGGGTTGCTTGTCCTCACACCTAAGGCCTTTGCTTGCCTATCCTCACCTAGACCCTATCATTTGCTGTTGTAATGGTAACTCTTAGCCCCAACGAGACCATGGTGACTTTCTCTATTGCTCACATTCATGTCACCTCTGATGCTGCTTCTTACTTGAGCAAGAGGATACCACTAACATCTGCAAAGATATTGTGTTATTATCCTTCAAAATCCTCCTTAAAACTCTCTCGTTTTGTGCTGCTCATATAAATTTTGACAAAAGATTAGACAGCTGGAGGTCCGAGACGACCAGCCTATTGTGCTGACCAGTACTGCATTCTCTGGTACTTTCCCATCTGTCTGTCTCTTCCCATCTGTTGTTTCTTGTCCTGTTCTTAGATTTTAACCTGTTCAGGGCAAAGGTCATCTATTAATTAATGATGATGCAGCCCAACTACATTATGCACAATGTAGCCCATTACTAGAACATATAGTCTGCAAGGGAAATAAAATGAATATTAATAACAACCACCTCAGTAATAGCAGTAAATCCTTTTTAGACTTTCCTTTTTATAACTTTTATAGGATTAAGTGATGAGGAAACATTTAGGTTAGTTCAAGATACCTAACATCACTTTTATCTTCTAGTATTATCTAAGAAGTGTCTGAAGAAATTTTGCAATATTTCAAATATTGCTGTTAGGAATACCTGTATGTTTTGAATTTCTAAATGTGAGCTGTGTAGTCCTGTCCCTTAAATGCTGTTGGTTCTGTCTTATCAAATATGTAGTTTGTTCTGCAAATACTCAGGACTTCTGTTAAGAACTTCACATAGTCTTTACTATACTGTAGTTTTAATCTGTGTGGTTTCACTGTTTCTCAAGGAGAATTCATTAAATGAATTCAACCTTCAGTTTTTTTTATGTTTGTGGTTTTATGTTGTATGGTCATAATATTTTTTTGTATGGATATATAATATTTTTACATGCAAATGATTTGCAAACGATTTTGCTTTTTGCAGAGGACACGATGTTGTGTGCAGAGTGAATTAATTATCCTTTACATGTTCAATAATTTTTATTTTACTTAAATATATACCATATACATAAGATTGGCTTTCTGCATATGTTTTCATATTTTTTGCAGCTATTTACTTGGAGTGAATGCTTTGAATGTTCCATAAGGCTGATCTAGGAATTTGGATCTAAAGATAGTGTGTTATTATTGGCATGAGTTTACACAGTTTAGGATGCAATGCTCCATTAATTCATATTGGTTTACTTTATTTTTTGTGAACCAGACCTTAATGATAAAACAGATGAATGGCACTGCTATAGTTGAAATGTGAGTCTGAAATGTACTTCATGCTATGTACACAGAAGTGAGAAAGACCTCATATGATGACCATCACTGTTAATTAGGAAAAGCTTTCAGCAAACATTTCTGGTCTTTTCACAGAAGTCTTGTAGATTGAAATGTTTCTATTATCCCAGTGACCAGCAAGGAAGGGCATAAAACTATACAAATATAATCCGGGTATATTCTGTATTGCTTCCCTCTTAGTGTTTGAGCTCTTAGGATAATTCACTGTGGACCCTTACCCAGTTCATATAATTCACTGCTAGTTCTCAGTAATCAAAAATAAAATGCAGACTTGATTCAAGTGTGCATTTCCCATTGCTTTGCACTTACGGCCTAATGTGCTATCATAAGTATCATGTAAGCCTGCCAAGATTACTGGTGTCTGAAATATTTCTTCGATGTGAGACTTCTTCTAATGCCAAAGCTAGTGCATGGTATTTTGACAACTTTCTGCTAGCATGTTTTATACAGAGTCTGTAAATTCACATTAATGTTAATTTATTTTGCATGCCAATAGGAAAGAAACTTGTAAAACTGAAAGAGCTGGAGGGAAGAAATGAAGATTACATATTTTGTCTAAAGCGATTGACAAAGTAATTGACAAAGCACAGTAATGTGAGATGATCCTAGACAAACAGAAATAAAAATTATTGAGGAAAAATTTTGGTTTACTATCTGATATTGAATGGGGAAGCAAGCAGCAAAGGTTGATTCTGTTCCTTCCCCCCCTGGCCCCCACGTTGCTCGTACTGTTAGAACCAAGTAACCAAGAATGAGGCTACCAACAGGCCCCAAAGAGGAAAGTTCTTACCAATGAGTTATGAATAAACTTTTTAAAAAATAAAACATCAAAATGAAGATTCCTGAAATTGATGTGTTAATCACTCTTCCTCAGCTTTAACTCATGTTGGAGCTTCTAAGAGAGAAGCAGTGATTTTGGAAGTGACTGAATCCCTGAAGTCCCACTGAAATAAGTTTCTGACTGGTAAACCTTATTTGAGATGGCATTTTTTACATTCCATGTGTACTTTTATTGAAAGTATACTATATTTTGATGAGGACATTATTAAGTCAGTATATTTAATGTATGTGTCTGTCACAAGAAGGCAAGTAATTGCTTCACATATGTTTCAAATTGCCATAAACCATCACTGAAAATTGCAGTCCCTCTCCTTGAATACTCTCTCCCATCCCTCTGGTGTCTTTTGTTCTGGCACAAGTATTTATGTGGCCACATAGAGAGCCACATCTGACAGCTGAGAATTTAAAACTAATTTAGGAAAAACAAAATGTGAGTGCTTCAAAGAAGAGTGTTGCTCATCTGGGTGGAAAGAGATTCAGCTTCATGTTGCCTAAAACTCTGATTAGGGCTTTGCCAAACACAGACCTGGTGGCTAAAAGACTATTTCACAGTTGAGCAGATGCCCAACCAATACTAATATTTACAAAGCAGAAGGCAGCTGCCAGCAACATGGTTGACAATAGAGTGAAATTCCTGATTGACTTACAAATAAATATGTCCTTAGAAGAAAGGGGAAGGGAGCGAGGAAGAGAATGATAATATGTGGCAACCTCAGAGGAACCCCCAAGAATCAGGAGACTCTGTCAGGGAAAAAGAGGGATATAAAAGTCAGTGTCCTTCCCCAGCCCAACAGCTGTTTTCTCTGAATGCATTCTGAGGACACCAAATAGGAAACCAAACGGAGTCTCTAAACCCACAGGTTAAGCAGTCATTTCTAGTTTGTCCTATGAATCCTGGGAGGGAGATACATCTGGGATGTGTTTCCACAATGTGAAGATGGAGTGATTGTCTGTCTTTTTTGTCACTTCTGCCCTTATAAAGCAACTGAAAGTGTGTTGTCAGCTTTTTTTTTCTTTCCCTTCTTGTGCCTTTAAGCTTGTGATTTAGAGGTGATTTCAAGGAAATGGTTAAGAAAGAACAACTTAAAGCCATTTGCATCCTTGATGCTGAGATTCTCTAGTAGTGCTCAGTATCCTGGTGTTGAGAGAATACTGAAGGTACTTGTCCTTTTAGCTGCAAGGGCTAGAGTGGGAGCTGGAAGGCTGGAGTCTTCATCACTCTTCCAGTGATCGGCATTAACAAAGTAAACTTTCTGCCAGCACCAGTTAGGGGAAAGAAGCACTGAAGTCTTAAGGGAGTTTGTAAGAGCAACATGATAAAATGTGCTGCTTTTGTTACCATTCCTCTGACTCCTTTTTGTGGTAAATTGAGAATATCACTCTAGATAAGCCTCATTAACTTTGAGACACCAAATTAATAATTTGAGGATAATTTGGTGGACTTTAGTAGCAATTAACTCTTTCTATAAGGGAAAATATTGCATCTAATAAGCAACTAATAATTTTTCTCCAACAGAACAAAAGATTTTAGCTTTTAACTGATAGCCACTGCAAAATAACCAGTCAAAAAAAGGCAAATAATATTAGCATACAGAGCTGAGCATGAACCTACTTTACAGTTTGGAAACGACTGATAAGCACATCTACCAGATGTTGCTGAGCTGTTACTGAAATATAAGGAATCGGTGCTATTCATGGTTGCAGTGAAGTTATGGAAGAGGCATGCTTTTTAGGAAAGTTGTTCTCATTTGTCATGTATACCAATGCATTCACTTCTGAGATATCCTTCAAGTATCAAAATTATTTTAAGTACCTACATTTTCAGATTTGGGGCAAGGGAAAAATACCTCTACAGGTGGAGAGACAACAGTTTAACCATTCTACATGTAAAATTAATTTGTGTCAAGTTGCTTTCATTGTAAAATAACCAAAACCCTCCAATCTTAAGATCAAGCTCAGTCTGGCTGCTACTAGTATAATGTTTGTATTTTATTGCTATTACTCTGCTGTTAGTGGAGATTAATATAGCTTAAGATCACCACTGAAAAAGACAATGATGTATCCGGAGTTTGCTTCAGGAAGAAAAATCTGTACTGCTTCAGTAAGCCCTATTTCTCCAAATAACTTACATTCAAAATGTGAAGCACCAGGCTAATTCTGGAAGCTTGTGTTCTCTGCTTGTTAGAAGGAGAGAAACATCTATCTAAGAAAATTCCTATCTGTTCCCATCTAACCTGTTCCTACCTAAGAAAGGAACTTGTTATATTACTTTACAATACTCCTTTAGCTGGGATAGACTTTTTAAATTTTGCTTCTGGGATTTTGCAGAAGATCTTGCAATCTGTTTGCTCAACAGTGGTCTCTTCAAGGATAGTCAGGAGGGTTGACATCTTTGGCTGCAAGCTGTTGACCTAGTGATACAGTCCTGAAATGGATAAAATCTGTCAGTGGATAAAATTGGCAGTGTTGGTGGTTTCCTGACTTTCATTCTTTTGATGTTGATTCAGCTTGTATCTTATCTATTCCAAGCATTTCATTTTCTTCTTGTATCCCCAGCATAGCATTAATGCAGTAGCCATCTCTAACTCCACAAAATAAAAATATCATCTTCAATATTTGACTCTGTTTGTAGCTGGATATGAAAATTACTGGTCTTTCCTGTTATCTTTAGCTTACCTGCCAAGAAAAGACACTTCTCAGAATGACTTCAAAATTTTCAGATTAATGTATTTAATAAAAAGCTGTGGACTCTGCATTAGTTTTACTGGAATGCAACAAATTGTCCATGTCAGAATTTCACAGGCTCTCTCTTATTTAAGTACTTTTTTTGCCAACCATGAAACCAAGTTGGTAAAGTAACAAATGGAAGGAGTATGGTTTTGTTATTTGTTCAAAACAAGATTAGGGTGAAGTATCTAATGAATTAAAGTTGGGCACAGGATTGTTTATTGCATATCTTC
>VZTL01006228.1:16859-33316 GCA_013400535.1 Scopus umbretta | reverse complement strand
AGTGCTGTTTTAGATCTCAGTGTAGAGCAGTGAAAGGTAACAGATGTCCATGATTATCCAAACCTCCTTCCCCTATGCATGGGACACAAACCATCTAAACAAATGCATAACACTAGGACCAAATTTTATCTTGGCAGCAGGAGAAACCTGAGGAAGTTTCACTCAAGACCAATCAGTCTTCCTGGCCTGTGACTTGCACCAGAATCAACTACTTTCTGGCTTCTCCTTGGACAAAAATCCAGAAAGGAATCTGTCAGCAAGATTTAGTGACCTGACTAGTATCTTCTGTTCATGCTAATGATTTCACGGTTTTGTTTACCACTCTAGTCTGTCCCACAGACACATCACTGATTCTGTTTGGAAACAGATTGCTCAAGTCTACAGATAAGGAACATATAAACCACCTGAAAGCTCTGATCACAAGGGAACACAGAAAACTCTGGACATATCTAGCAACAAGGATCTGGAATTCAGCTATTTCTCCAAAAACTTATCAAATACAGTTTGGCTGCAGATGACAGATCACTGGGTTGAATAAAATGAAAGGTTCAGGCAGTAACAGTACCTCACAAGTCGGAGAGAATCTTTGCGGATATTCACCAAACTTCTCAGTGTCTTCACTGGCTCATGTGGAGCTGGAGTTACATAGGGAAACTGGAACAAAAAGGCAAATAATTCTCCTATTTTTATAGTATAAAAGGTAGCAACATTTTACCTGGCATACAATTTACCCAAACCAAGAAACATCTACTTTTATGGGTACACAGTACAACAGCCACAAGGAACAGTAATAGAGAATTCTATTTACAGATAAATCAAGCATGTTTCAGGGTGAAAATCCTGCTCTGGCCCAGCAAAAGCTCATATTGGGAATACACACTTAAAGGGCATTTTCACAAGCTCTTTTTCTGCACCCTGAATTCTCAGTCTGGAAAGCCTTATTCTCACAAGCTTTTATTTCCACTAAAGAAACCACCTCCAGCTTGAGCAGAAGAAATGCAGCTCTTTCATGTGTGTTACACCATGCAAACAGTGACTTGACTGCTAATCAGCATGCCAAAGCCCTGGATTACTGGGAGAAACTCTTTTTATTCTGAAACAACGGGGCAAATGTTCTGGAAAAGAAAAGAAAGAGACAGGGATAGGGGGCCTCATTCTATTCCAGTCAAGAATCCTTCTCTCTCAGATTGTTCTTTAAATAAAGGACGATAATACTTCAGACTGTAATTCTCCTTACTGGTCACAGAATCTCCAGCAAGAAATGCAAAGAAAACTGCTTACTGTGGTGACCACAACCTGTACAGCTACAGACCTGCCTGCTGGATCTCACATCTGCTCAGCAAAGTCGGAAGCTGAAACATGCACTCACACAGCTGCCAAGTTTGATAGGTGCTCAGACTGGAGACACAGCCATGCTCCAAGTTAGAGCAACGGCATGACACAAAGGTACAGAGCTACGGGACAGGCTTTCAAGCAGAAGGTTACTCTGAACCTATCCAGAAACAGTGCCACGCGCACCCTCATTAGAGTTGGGGTCCTTCAAACACACATCTACTAGGTGCCCTGAAGTGGTATAGAGAGAGTGACTGACATGGAACAGAAGTACCAGGGACCACCAACATACATGCTTCCCTAGAAATGAGGAGTCTGATAAACAGGCAGCCAAATGCTGCTGCAGCTCAACTTCAGGGCAGCTCCAGGACACAACCCTTCAGTATTGTCCCCTCAGGCCACAGAAATGTATTGGTGGGGCAACAGCCAGAGCCTGAGGGAAAACGTGCTGTTTCCCGACCAACACTAGAATGCCACAATAGACCCCATGCCACAGCCACAGGCAGCAGAGAATTCACAGGTCAGCAGCAACTACTTTCCTTGCACCCTGACTGCTTGGTGCTGTTGTTAGTAGCACTGCTCTACACAGAGCAGTCAAGACCTCAGTTACTCCAAAGCAAGAACTTGGCCCATGTCCAGAAAGAAGTTTTGCTGCTCTGCGTTCAAGTGTTTTTTCCTTGAAGATTAATCAGAGCTGCCAAAGGGCATTAACTTTACATAGGCAAACTATATACCTTGACAGCCTCCCTCTCTTAAACTTACTTGGCAAACATCCCACTGTGTTAATAACATTCTCACCCACTCCCCTCTGAAGAAATGATGAAATTCAGTACCGGGTTGTCTGCAAGGAAACCCAGGCTGAGACATGCAGGCAATTTAACTCTGCAAGGCTAGTCCCTACAGCCATAGGCACATGGGATATTTAGCTAACAGCTGCATCTTCTGCTTTTGTCAGAGCGCTGTGCAGCTGCTAGTCACAAAGCAAAGGAGTAAGTGGTCAGCTTTTAACCACTGTCCTGCACAGATCCTATATGCAGACATGGCGTGGGGTATGTGGTGAGTATCCCCGTGCCTGCATAGCACTGTTACGTCTGGAACAATTTCATCTAAAGACCCTCCTTCCTAATTCTGTTGCTCATCTGCACTTTCTGCTTGAACAAGGGCTTTACGGATTCTCCCTTGTCCTACCCTGCAGAGTACTGTTAACTAACTGTGGTGCTGAGAAGACCAATGGCACAGCCCGAGGACAACTCAGAAAGCAGAACGTGCTTGTCACCGGTCCAATTCAAACATCAGGTCATCTTGCCTCAGTTTCCCCATGTGTAAAACGGGGGTGATACTGAACTGCCTCTGTGCACTACAAGCACGAATTAACTAATAATCATAGCTTTCCTGAAAATGAGAACCATTATATCAATTTTTCATTTTCAAGCTGCAGAAACAACTAGGAAAATAGCTGGCAAAGCAAGCAGCTCTTTTCCCTTTCCTCTCCAGCACTCTGAAAACATCTCCAAATGGCTCCTATTCTGTTACCTTTTGGTCTTTTTAAGCAGTTCTGAGATGCAAGAGAAATCCGAAACATAGCACTTGCATAAAATTCTTATCTGTACCTCATGACAGTGCTATTCCCTGTTCACAACAAACGAACGAGCCAATGACTTGAGCAGGTAGCTTTTCACAGTCTAATAAAACACCTGTGAGGCCAGAAATACCTCCATGTTCCAAATGGGAAAACTAAAGGAGAGACTTTCTGAGCAGCCCACCTAGGTTGCAAAGCAAACAAAAATCACCAAATATCAAGATCTGTCTTAACACTGCCCTATGCCCACTCAGGCCACTCGTGTACACAGAGAACAGCACGTGTGTAACACTGGCTGGAATCCATCCAATGAGCCCAGGAGCCCTGTGAAGTTCAAGCTCTAAGAGTGGATCTGCTTCCCAGCCTTCTCCTCTCTGAAGCATGTTTTATACGCGCTCAGGCAGGCAATCAGAATTAGTCCCAAAATCTGTGCTCCTGAGTTCCTGTCCTACTCCTTGTTCCTTCTGCCCTAAGTGAAAATAAGCCTAGAAGGTGAACACTGCTGCTTAGCAAAACTCTGCTTGCATCTGAACAGCTATGGCAGCTGGCAAGCTGGGACATGGGGTGGGGGAACACTCTTGCACCTCAGACTGGAATGACACTCCCCAAGTAGCGAGGGTCTCTCAGGTCTGTGCTATCCTCCTCTACAAGCCCTATACAAGATTTTCCAAAACTGGCAGAAAACAAAAGGGTAACACAGACAGCATATAGGAACTTGCCTGAACAGGTCTATTCCCAAGGAAGTTTAGATCCATGTTCTCGCCAAAAAGGTAGCCCTCCGGGTGAGGGGTGTCAAACTTCTCGCCTCCCATAAAGAAGTGACTTGCGAAGTAGTTTCCTAAAACAAACAAACAAAAAAACACAAGGGAATAAAAAAACCTCTAAATGAGTGCTTCCCAGAGAACAGCTGGTCTGTGCAGTTTTTAGTTCACAAGTATAAAAGAGCACAAGACATAGAAAATACTTGCTAGCTCACTCCTTCCCTGAACTACTGACAGCCACTGCCAACAGTAGAAGCGGTGGCAGGGGGATGGGAAGGGACACGGACACTTGAATAAATCATTACAGTGGAGAGAATTCCATCTTAACTTGTTTTCCAGAGAAGGGACAGGGAGCAGTAAGAGTCAGCTCTTTCCAATATTGCTCAATTCTGATGAATTCTTCCTCTTCTCTCCACCTTCCAGTGTGAAGTCCAGTCCCACAAACACCATTGAGCTGCTCAGAGAAGGATGAGGTTTCCTCCCACTGCAATGCCCTGCACAACCAGAGAGTCTAGAGACCATACGCCTTGATGCTGAATTTAATTAGTAATATTGACAGTTCTAAATGCAGAAACATGGATGTCTGGAAGACATGAACCCTGGGACTGACTAATCTGAACTTCAGCTCTGAAAGCTTCACCACAGTCTTATTTCATTCATCTTTAAAGTGATGCACTACAGGGCAAATTTCAGAGATGAAGCATGCACAAAGTCACTGGGATTCTGGAGCACTGGTTCAACTGCAAAGTCAACCAAATCAATTCAGATGTATGACAGTACCACAAATGTAGCTTCCTCCTAGAAAGACTTCAGGAAAACACTCTCAAATATTAACTTTACAGAGTTACAATTTCAGAGAAATAAGCATCAGAACTAAAAGGCTCCACCCAAGCCATTTCTCCTGAAGTTTCAGAGTAGGGGTTTTTCATGCACATGATGAAAGGACCGAGCCAAACGTACATTCACTTCTCTAGGTGTGATGCGTAGACAGCATAAAATTTGTTTTAAAACGGGTCATTACAGAAGCAGAAACTAATCATCCGAATGTTTATGGAGGCATTATGGAAGGATTTGCAGTCCCTCTAGCTAGAAGCAAGCATGATTTACTCTGAAATGGAAGGGTTTTCATGAATGGCTCTGTTTTTTCCATTTATGCTTCAAGAAAGGCTCTTCTTACTCTGCACAGATGGTAGTGCTCAGCTACTGCTGAGCTCAGCTTACAAGCATCCAGATGTTTATATTACAGAAACACATCCTTCTTTCCAGATACAACAATCAACTTCAGCACAGATCCCAGAATCTACCCAGAATCTATCCTACAGAATCAGCATAACAAAATGTAGGTGCTCCAAATGACAGGCAACCCTTTCCCACCCTTCCTGGGAGCAACAAATTAAAAAGCTAATCTGCATATATAATCTCCAAGCACAGCTAGCCTCTCCACTTGAGATACACTGCTGTGGTTTATGCTTATACTAAGGTTCAGAAAAGCATGACAAACGCTGGTGTTTAGGAATAGATTTCACATTTTATGTGGGTCAAGTTGGATTCTGGTTTGGATCATTTTATCTGATTAACAGTGAAGACAACACTTGTGCAGGTTGTCTCAGTACCACAGCAGCTGATTAGCTGGGAACAGAGTCAGGCAGCTCACTCGTATCCTGTGAACAAGACATCCTCGGGCTCAACTCACCTTGGTAAACCTGTATTCCACAAACTCAGAGCAGAGCTTTTTTGTGGAAGAAGTTCTGCGTCCCAAACACAGAGGACAGAGAGTCCCAGCAAGCAAGGACTGCTCACCACCACTGAAACCCTGCGCCTGCAGGGAGCCAGTTGTCCAGGAGAGCATTGCCAGGTAGCCTCTCCAGCACCTTGGGATGAAAAGGTCTCTTGTACAGTTGGAACGACACTGAGAGGCATAACTAGCATGTTCAAGGCACCTTCCACACTGCCTTTGCTCCACTAAGAACCACTTCTGGGATCTCTAACAAATTGTTAGAATTTCTCACAAATACACACTACCCCCTGCAACACAGCAGCACTTATTTAACTGGAAACCACAGCTTCAATTCCATGTTCAGACTAAAGGCTCCCGTCATCTTCCTGCTAAGTCACCTCCTGCAACGTGAAAGAGGTTTGGTTGTTGGGTTTTTTTCTTTTTTTTTTCCCCCAGAGGCACTTCCTTCATGAGCAAACAAGAAACATAGTCAGTGCCAGTCACAAAGAGCTCAAGGAAAATCACTTTGAGGAGCTCAGAGGGGAATACACTGGTGAACAGAACACCCCTGGGTTCTAGAGTGCAGCTACGGATACAAAAGCTGCCACATACACAAGGTCTCAACAGCAAAACTAATGAACAAGGATGGCAGCAAGCTGTCTTCATGAATTTATAACACAGTGTTTGGCAGCTAAAAAAAGATATTCTATTGCAAGCTTTCAGAAACCAGTTGCTACAACAACACATTAAGTTCAGAGCTCTCAAGGTAAGACCAAAGCTATGCATTATTCCTCCCAACCACTGTCACAAGCAACTCAGAGTTTTCCCAAGTTGGACACAGAACAGTTTAAGAAAGCGCTTCTGTAAATATTACACCAAGGACTAAAGGGGCAAAGAAACTTCAAGAAGGAAAAAAATGAGGTATCCTCTTTTCCAGTCACTGTGACATCCATACATCTAGCACAAGACTGATAGGATTTTTAGTATCTCTAAAGGCTTGTACATATTTTCCGTGCATTAAAATCCTGCTGCAGCCCCACCTCGAGGTTCTATTTCCAACTCCATTACAAAAACAGCTTTAGGATTTTAGCTAGACTACCATGCCTCTTGAACCCTGTTCCCGAATGTCCCCCCAGCCTATAAAATAACCTTGACCTACCTTACGCAGGTGTTGTAAGGCCAGCTTTACGCAGACCTCTGTAGCTGTGGACACAAGAGGGATGCTAAGCACCATCCTCTTTGGCAAGAAAAAAAGAAAATCAAAAAAATCTTTGGATTAACCCTCCACAGAACTGCTACAAACAAAAATCCTCCAGGAAAATGCGGCGACACACTTACAAGGAAAGAATCACACACAAATAAACAAGGACAGAATATGAGAAAAATGCCAGAGGAAAGAAAAACTGTGGCTTTACTTCCCCAGAGTAAATCAGCACAAAACATAGGAGAGCGTTAGATAAAAGAGAACACAAACGGGTGACACTGCTAAGGTAGATGAAGTACAAGCAGTGGTTGTAAGAGAAATTGCTGTGGTGAAAAACTTTACGGTGGCTGGAAAGACACCACTAGGACACCCAAAACGGCCAAGTCTGTCTCGTTAGTTTGAACCACACAAAACCAAACTGGAACCCAAGGCTTTCTCCGAGGCATCAGATGACACCAAACTACTTAACATTTAGTCCAACATGGCAGTGGAGTTTTATTATCGTAAATGCATCAGCATTAAGCACCAGACTGCTCCAGCCATAATGATGTCTCCCTAACCCAGCATCCTAATCCCGTGACCAAGCAAACCCAACACATGGATGTGATGCACAAGTGACACAGTAGCAGGGGACACAACTCCCTACAAAGGCCGGGAGCACACAGTCAACAACACAACTGTAGCTCCATCAAAACAAGGGCTGTATCATACCATGTTCATTAGCAGAAAGCAATTAATTAGATTTCCGTTTAGGCTTCTCACCGTTATTAGAATTAACAGTGAAGTGATAGAAATTGAGCCCTTTTTAATTACTCAGCCAGACACTCACCACCGTGGCATGCTGAGGGACGGACTGACAGCACAGTCCTAGACACAGCCTGAGCCTGAACCAGCACTGTGGCTGGATTAGGCCATCTCTCTTTCCACTTCACCCATCCCTGTCAGGCCACCAAAAGCAACCATATACCAAACAGGAATGTGGCGCTGAGCTGGGTTAAATATAATCCAGCAACAAACAAGTAGCAAAAGCAACTGCTTTTGACCCATGAGTACTCCAGTCTGGTGCTCATGAGGAGCTGGGAAGAAGGCAGGAAGGGAATGCTCCAGTCAACAGTGGGTGGTAGTGGCCGTCACCAGCAGGTTTGGGCTGAAACCCTGACAGAACTACAGCAGGAGTAACAGAGACAACTGCTCCACTGTGCTTTGTGGAGTGGGTGAGGAACAAAAGCTATGTGTGAAATACAGGAATGTATTTCTGTCTTGACACTGTCACAGTACACACGGCTTATGAGCCGAGAGCAAGATGATGGACTGGGTACAACTCTGGGTACTCTTCTATTTAAAATCGTTCTTTCTTGGATTAAAGCATCATTCCCAGAAAACAAAGCAGTTCAGCTTCAGAGAGGAGTAATCTGCCTCCTCTTTTTCCTCCCAAAAACATCCAGGGAATTCTCTTTCAAGATCCTGTTCCAGAGGAGAAAAGTCATCTCAAGGGCATGTGCTCCCTGCCCTGCTCCACACTGCAGATGAGCTCACTGGAACAAGAGATGAGCTGATGAAGGAGCTGCGGAAAACACTGGTGCATTGCTCACTGGTTGCTAAAGCAATAGGGGCATCGTGAGACTGCATGCAAGAACATAGATCATTTTACTGCTTCAAGCACAGAAGCACAGCAAGGATCGTGACTGATCCTTGTGATTACCCATTTTTAGCCCATTTCATGGGGGCACTAATTCTTCTGTAGAAACTGGGCCCTTCTCCAACCCCCTTCCAACCGGGCAGGCATCTGCAAGGCCAGCACAGTCTCCATAAAGCAAGCAAGAAAGGTTGAAAGGTACCAGTGAAGAGAGATCAGAGAAGGGAACTGGGTGCCACCTTACAGCATTTCAGCAGCCTCAGCCCCCCAGATGCAGGAGGGGAAAAGCAGACGATCCACGTACAGAAGCTGGAGGAATAAGCAGGGCCTTTCCAGAGCATTTTTAACTACAAAACTGCATACCAGTTGCAACAAAGCTGTTAAACAATCTTTGGATGCCTCATTAGGGTTCTGGCTCATAAGGATCAAGGTGGATTCCACAACAACCTGCTCAATCCTCCACAGAGCATGTAACTTACCCAGCAATAACCACATCAAAAGTCAATAAACGAGAACTAAATATTCACCACTGCATTTGCAACCAGCTGTGACTCAACAAGATGCCGTCACTTGGTATGACCTGGTAAAGCAACCGTGTTCCTTTACACAGGCAAGCTGACATACTGCTTAAATTACAGTCAGAACACCTGTATTTTGTGTTTATTTCCTCACACAACATGTCCTTCTTGTGAGGTGGTGTATTTGCTCCAGAACGCAAATCTGCATCCTTCAAGCCAACGCCAACCAAGGACGGCAGCTGACCAGAGCCGCAGCAGCTTACCCAGGCACTCGCAGTAAGTCAAGATCTGCTTAAACCGAAGACTCGGAGGGAAAGAACATGAAAGGTGACAGACAGCCCTCGGTGCTGCACAAGACTCCAGCAGATGAGTAACCTCAGGTAACACTCTCTCACCACATCTTCCAGCCTTTCACAGGTAATCTCTGAGCAGCCAGGAGACTGCCTGTGTGTCAGGCTAACACTCAAACATCTAACACAGCTGATGGAAAACCAGATTCTTCCAGTCAGTAGCAGTACCGGGCTCACAGCGATAGTGTCAAGTTAGAAATAATTAGCAACCATTTAGCCTAAGAACTTTTTGTACTACTTCCTGAAATCAAATAAAACCATACCCACTCACTTCCAGTTGTCTTCACCGTCAGGTTTTGTACCAGTCACAGCCAATCTTTCCAGCCCCAAGACAAACACACTTAGGATTGTAGGACCAGAAGGGACAGTGTCCTTCTGAACACACTCCACCTGAAGAAGGGAGGCAGAGTCGTCACCCTAGCAGCCCTTATTGTTCTGGTGTTTAGTAACCTTCCTTGAATCTCCACCTTAGAAGTGTTCATGACCTCTTCTTCTGCCTAGAATGATCTTGAGCTTGAACAGCTCTTCTCCCTTCCTGAAGTCAAGAGGATCCTTACTAGATAAACCTGAAGAAGGCAAAGAGAAAGGTCTAGCCTAAAGCCAGTATGCTTTCAGAAAGAGCACTAGCAAGTGCAACAGAAAATTAATTAACAAGCATCTAATTGTATCTAAAGCCTTTAAAGGAAATACCAATGGTTTTCTTTAATCAGCTGTTTGAAAGCATTAGCTGTTCAGTTTTACAAGGGAGGTGCCACACATGGAACACTCTTTGGCAGCATCTAGGTCAACAGACCCCTTCCAGGGTGCATGTGAACATACGAACCCAACCTCGTGTGTATGATGGGGTTACTTTGGCAAGCACATGGCTAAAACTCAACACACCGTTAAATTCCAGTCTGGGTACAGAAACAACAGGATGATGATTTGAAAGAAGCAGTTTATTGTTCATTGTGTATGGTGGTTCTAATTAAACCAGTCCATATCTAAAATCCTGCCTAAGTGTCAACAGAAATTAGGTGCAACCTCCAGGCTGTAAGAAAATTGCCCACAGGGCCCATGGTACCATCGCTGCAGCTTAGCAGGCAGCTCACATCCACCCAGTCTCTCACACTGGGAAAGCCACCCCGTCACCTAAGGGACACGCAGAGTCCTGGTGTAACCTCACAGTGACACTTGCCTTTCCTTGCAGCCCAAGAAATTAGTTCCCACCCCCCTAAAAAAGCAGGTTAGATTTTCTAAGAGAGACAACACAGCAGAAGAATTTTTCTGGTTTCAGGTTTCCCCCTTCCGCCTCCTCCACACCACCATTCTTGCTGAAGACCAACCTGCAACAAAACAAGGCATAACGACAGCAGGACGCAATTTGAGAAGATCTTGCACCTCCTCCAAACAAAACAGAGGGACCTAGCTCCCTCCATCACACGGCCCTAAGGACATCACAGCCAGCAAGTCATCAGACACACGCAGAACTCAAGTCTTTCAACAAAAGGGCTATGCTGCACCTGTACCAAAGAGGGAACCCAAACTGCTGCTCTGCAAATTCTTTAGCCTGCCTGGAAAAGCCCTAGCAGAACAGAAACTTAGAAAAATTTGTAAACAAATGGGTACTTTGGAGAAAAGAATATCTGAATTTCCCTGAAACTTGTTTTGTAAGAAGAATAAGGAAAACTCTTTAAACAAGTTAAACCAGGCCAATCTCAAAAGCCAGTCTAAGACAAGGTGAATCATGGGCTCATCCCAACTTCAAAAAAGTGGCACTGCTGACAACTCCCTAAGGTTTCAGCACGTCTCCCTTTGGAAGACAAATACCCATGCAGGCCATGTCAGTCCAATGGCTCCTAGGTGAGAACCACTGCCATTTTATGGAGCTAAAGAAGGTCATCATGCGGAAATTTTTCCATCCTATATTCCACCAGATCTGATTTTCCTTCCGCGTCCCCACCAAACTCTGCCGTCACTTCCTCTTTACCGGCAGGAGATGCCCCACTTGTGGCAGACTGACAACTTGCCACAGTCACATTTCCAGAGTGTAGAAGCAAAGCCTTGCTCACCTACCATGACCCACCAGGACCAAAGGGCAGCGACCGAGCCAGGTGACCGCGAAAATTGACAGAGGGATGGGCAGACTACTTAAGCATTAGACTCAGGGCGCTCCTGCGTCCTTACACTGCAGCCAAACAGGGCACCGAGACGGCTTCATACCGTAGGCTTAGCCCAAGAAGATACACGCACCGGCTCCCTCCACCAGGGAGGCCCCGAAGCCGGGCGGGCAGGGCCCTGGGCAGAGGCAGCCCCGGCCCCGCTCGGCCCCGGCCGGTGACAGGCACTCCCGCAGCCCCTTCCCCTGGGGACCCCGCGGCCCGGCCGCCCCGGGACCGCCCCCGCTACACCTGTCCCCCTCGGGGCGGCCTGGGGGGCGCCGGGCCCGGCGAAGGCCCGTTCCCCACCCCCAGCGCTGAGGGAAGCGGCCCCTCGGCCCTCACCGGACTTGGGCGGGTAGCGGTAGGCCGAGTTGGCCTGGATGTCGATGTCCTCCACGCCCGCGATGCGCCGGCTGAGCAGGGANCGGGGGTGCCCGGGGGGGCGCCCGGCGAGGGCGCAAAGGCGAAGCGGGGAGAGGGGATTACGCGGAGGGCGCCCGGCCGGGGCGTTCTGCTCAGCCCGGGGAACGGTCGGTCTGCTGGTGGCGGCTTTGCGGAAGAGCTTTGTGCAGCAGCGCCGCCGCCGCCGCCCCACCAGCCTCCTTTCCCGCCGGCTGCTGGGCACCGGGACGCGGCGCCGGCGGTGCCTGCCCCGGGCACGGCTGCTCCGTGCTGGGATGGGGGTGCGCGGGGAGCCTGCAGGCCGCGTGGGCCAGCTGGGGCAGCCGCGCACCTCCGGCAAGTTTGGCATGGGGATTCGTTATGTGGGCCAGTTCTCGGAGCAGGCAGTGCCTGCTGCCGGCTGAGGCTCGCTGCCAGTGGGAGAGGATGATGATGATCGGCCTCCCCGGCTGCAGAACCATGGGATGTTCACACGGGGAAACCTCTCATGGCTTCCCCCCTCGCAGATAATCCATGCAGGAAAGCAAACAGAGGTGCCTGAGGTTCGGACCCGTATCTCGCGCATGAGAGCGGGGGACGACTGAAGGCTGTCTCGTGTGGGTGATGCAACAGCCAGGAGGATGGTGTGGAGGAAGAGGCATGAAAGAGCCCCTACCAACGTCCCAACATGGAGCCCTGTCCCCTCTGGCACCAAGGTCTTGCAGAAGTGTGGGGAGGAGTCCCCCAGGCTCCCTTTGTTAAGGGAGGCACCTTCCTGCACATGCACTACAGACAGGCCCACGCTGCAAAGGAACCGGGTACCCAAATTCCCAGTGGTGGAGTTGGGGATCCCCAGGAGACACGAAGGAGCTGAGGTAGCCCATGCAATGTCTCTTAAGTTCGCCTCGGGAGCAGGAGATCGGCACGGGAAGAGGGCTGAGGTGCAGGGAGACAGGACAGGGCAGAGAGCCAAGCCTGCCGGCACGGGAGGATTTTGTGACAGTGAGCGGGCGGCGGGTGGAATTTGCTGACTGTAAACACAAACTAAAACACGCCTGGTGGGAATAAGAAAACAAACCCGCAGGGAAACGTGCTTCCGGCTAGTTACTACCCTTGCAGTTGTGGCCACCCCGAGCCAGGGCCGTTACAAGGTACAGGCTGCAGGGGGAATGGGTGCTGTGGGTGAGGATGAAGCAGGACCAGACGCTGCTGTACTGCTTCCCATGGTGCGACAGGGCTGGGAAGGACAGGGAAAAGCCAGGGAACTAGTGATGGTCATGTCCTACCGGCAAACCACGAGAGCCAGGTACCCTGCTCCTGGCACAGGGGAGACCTGAGCTCTCCCTTGGCAATAACCATGCCTGGGTGCTGCCCGCTGGGTCACCCAGGATCCTGCTGGCACCTGGAGCAACAGTGCCTCTTGCTCAACCAGCCTCTCTGTGCAAGAGTTTCTTGTGACAGAAATTGCAGAGAGGGAGGAATGGAGTCTGCTAAGCAGCAAAACAACGCCCGGCCTGTGTGCACTGCCCCAGAGCGTGTCCTGGCTGCTCCCTGCCTGTGCAGGGAGCTCGGAGACACTCGGTGCTGGGAACAAGCGCCCAGGCAGTGAATGCCCTGACAGCAGCGGGCTGATGCAAACAGCTCACAGTGCCACCAGGAGCCCAAGACCAAGCAGGGTGAACCTGTAACCCCCCACGGCCTCACCCTGTACACCAGCAGCCGACTTGGGGCTCGGGGCAGGAGCGAACTCAGCACAGCAAGGCTCAATGGCTCCATCTCCCCGTGCCGTGCTGGGAATTGGTTGCCAACCGGCGGCCAGCTGGCCAAACACAGGGGCAAAGCGGAGCTGTGTTCGCAACAGGGTGAGGAGAAGAATTAGCACAGGGATGGAAGATGAATGTCCTTCTCCCTTCCCTCCTGTGTCCTGAGCACCAAGACCATCCTGCCCTTCCCCAGCCCAAGGAGGCGCCCAGGCTCCATCTACTCTTGGCAGGCAACTGCCCCAAACCTGTCCCCTGAGCTTTTTGGGGACAGAACCAGCCACCTTCCTTCTGCAGCTGCCCTTGCTGCTCACTGGGAGCCCGGCGCTGTACGGGTTAAGCGAGGAAGCCAAGGGGAGAGCCGTCCCAGCAAGCAGTGGGGCGCTGGCACTGCCGAGCACCAGGGCTGCCCAGGGAAGCGGCCGCGGCAGGAGGTTTTTGTTCGTGCAAAACCTCCACCAGCGGGAAGGTCCCTCCCGGGCTGCACAGCTCTCCGGAGCCGGAGCTCGGAGGAAGCGGTTGGGCCCCTGGGGGGTTATTGTCAACTGGGAGGGCAGGGGCCTTTGCTGGAGAGTATCTCCCCCAGGGCCCTGCTCCGTGAGACGTATGCGACAGACAACTACAATAGCAGCGGCGTGCCAGGGACTGGCTCAGCCCTTCCGCTCCAAACCCCAGGGCCCAGAGTGAGCGGAGCTGAAGGGCAGCACCTCCAGCGGATGCCGGTGCCTTTACCCCTGCCTGGCCCGGGGCATGCGGGCGCTGGTGCACACAAAGGCAGGATATTGCACCACTTGCCTCCAGCAGCGGGGCAGGGAGCCGGGCTGCCCTGCCAGCCCACACGTGGGGATCCAGCAGCACCACAGCCATGTCCCGTGGACCAAAGCAGCAGCAGCCCCCCAGCCTGCAGCACCGTGGTGGCTGCAAGAAGCGGCAATAGCCTCACAAATCCTGGTGGTGCCACCAGGCGTTGGTTTTGCACCTTCACCCTTCGGCTCCGGGCTCCTGAGCCCGTATTTCCCCTCCAGTGTGGTGCTGCTGGCCCTGGGCCCTGCACTGTGCTGAGGATGGAAAGGGAGGAAGGCCACAAAGGAAGGAAGCCCTCCCTGACATCCCCTAAAGAGGTGAAAGCATTCCCACGAGGTATGAGGGAGCCTGAAACTGCAGGTGCCATCATGGTGTGGAGTGAGAGCAGCCAATATGGAGAGGACCTGGGCAAAAATGGGCCAGGGCTCCTGCCCCCAGGACCCTGCAGAGCCCCAGGGCGGCTGAGGAGGCCTCCGCTCCTGTTCTGCCTTCCAGCTTGGCCGCCTTTCCTGCTGGGCAAAATCCATCCAGGAAAAGGTGAGCCTGGAGCCATTCTCCAGCACAAGCTGGAGAAGAGCAGCAGGACAGAGGACGGATCCTTTGGCTGTGAGCCCACCTCCTCTTCTGGCTCTCAGGGTTCCCTAGTGCTTGTATGCACGCTCACCATCACCACAAGTTGTGTCACTGTCCCCAGACCCAGCTGGCATCCACTATATTGTTCCTTCCTGCAAAATGTGGATGAAAGAGGAGTTCTGAAACTGGACACTGTTCACATACATTTCTCCAGCTATCGCAACCTGCCCTTCAGGAGTCTCCTTGGAT
Source organism: Scopus umbretta (assembly GCA_013400535.1). Classification (NCBI taxonomy): domain Eukaryota; kingdom Metazoa; phylum Chordata; class Aves; order Pelecaniformes; family Scopidae; genus Scopus; species Scopus umbretta. The sequence goes on along the minus strand of VZTL01006228.1, from coordinate 18,311 downwards.
ATCTCTGCCGGCGAGGCAGCTACGAGTATGTCGTGTAAACAAGGAAGTACGCTTGCCTGCAAACCTTCCACTCACCAGAGCAGCTCATCCAAAGTCCAGCTGCTCAGGGGTTTATTACCCAGTGAAGCAAGTTGCTTTGTCTCAGTTGTCCCCTCCCCAGTGCTGTCACTCTGTTTGTTGGGTGCTTGTAAAACACCAAGGTTCAGGAGCCCTGGAGACTACATGCAGAGTTACTCCTCACCAGAAGGAGTGGCGAGCCCATGAACTTTGTCTCCCTAAACACTGCCCTGCTCCAAAGGTCTTGCAACCCTCCCCAAAAGCCCTGCTGAGCCAGGGCCAACCCTTCCCCCTTAAAAAATCAGACCGCAAGGTTTCTAAAAACGTCTGGTTCTCTCCGAATAAAATAATCCTTCAGGAGATCTGTTTTCCCAGCTGTATTTATACCTTGCTGGCTACAGATGATCTCTTGTTGCTTCCCTCTTGGGGTTGTCTCAACCGTGTAAAAAAGACTGGTCACCTCTTGATGTGTCCCACTGCCACCATCGTACAGCTGTGCTATCACTCCGATTTGGGCAGTGACATACGTACAAGGCGAAGGCATCCCCTTAGCCCCATCACCCAGAATCTTCTGAGGCCTGGAGTACTTAGCATAGTTACTAAAGGAGATAGGGAAGATGGTTACCAGGTGGTCAGATTTGGACGATACTGTGGCTATTTGTGTCTGAGCAGCAGAGCTTGCAAACCCCTCAGGTCAAACGTGTGACCTGCCTTAGCTTCAGCCATTAATCCTCAGGGCTCAGAAATATCTGCAGCTGTACACGAAACACCAGCCAGGGTCAGAAACGCTAGCGAACCGCTTGTGGTGAGGCTAAGCCCCAACACAAATTGCAGGAAAGAGCCCAGAATCGCTCAGGAAAGGTGGAGGAGGCCAGGGGCCTTCGCAAGCCCTGCGGAGCTAGCGGTTCCCTTCGTCTCAACCCACTTTTCCCTTGCTTTATTACCTCCCAGCCACTCAACCGCGTGTCCGTGCCTGCTTGTTGTTTCCTGGTACTTAGCAACACCATTGTGTCCTCCCCGGGCGCTGCGGTGTGGCCGGCAGCGCCTGCCTGGCTGCATGCTTTCATCTGCTATGGCAATGCCCCGCTCTCAAAGGATCCTTTCATGCTGCTGGGAGCCCCCCAGCACCTTCCAGAATGTTCCCCAGCTGCCGGCTCTCCTTTTATGTTTCGGCAGCCATGTCAGCAGGGCACGGGGAGGTGCTCCAGCCCAGGGAGTAACGGGAGCAGGCCCGCGGGGGGGAACTGGGCAACCCCCATCCCTTATGGGGGGCACTGCCTGGGAGCCCTGGGCCAAGGGGCTGCCGTGTCCCCCTCACCTCAGGCCCCGGGTTGTGAAGCGGCGGCAGCTCGGGTCTGAGGGAGCTGCGAGCCAAGGGGCACCCCGCAGGCCGGG
>VZTL01006228.1:0-16445 GCA_013400535.1 Scopus umbretta | reverse complement strand
GGGGAAACGGGGAGCCGCGGGGCGGGTGGGAGCAGAGCGAGGGCCCGCTGCCCGCCCGGGCCCCGCTCCCGACCGCGGGAGGGCCGGGGGCGCCGAGCCCTCCTCCCGCCCCCCGGCCGGCTCCGGCCCAGCTCTCCCGCATGGCCGTGGGCTGGAAAGCCCCGTCACGGCCTTTCCAGCGACCCTGCCTCGGAGCGTCTGAGTCCCCGGGCAGCCGTGGGAGAGGAGACTTTGTAGGTCAAAGCTTTTCTGGCTCCGGACGCCTTTGCCTCTTGCTCGTGGGCAGGATACTCCGCGACATCGACAGGGGTTAATGTCACGCATGGGGCTGGATTGCGGGTGGGAGCCCCCCGGCAGCCTTTCGGGGCGCTCTGCTTCTCCGGAGATCCCCGGAGCTAAAGCACAGGGAGCAAAGGGGGGAGTGCGGCAGCTGTAGCAAGCAAAGCTCTTTTTAAATAGGATTTTTTTTTTCTTTTTCATCTGCAGCCCCAGCAGCTCTCTAGTCTGGAGCTGATGGATTTGACGCTAATGGCACCTTTGTAATTGAAGTGACTGTTTTGTGATGCAGGAGGAGGGCTGAGTCAGTCTGGAGAGCAGGAGGTTCAGTTTGTATTCGTCCCTGTGGCTGGGGCACGTCTCGTTCGGCACACGGCGCAGCCCGGATGAGTGCGAGCGCCGCTGGCAGGCCTCCTAGACGTTCCTCGGGGGTTGTTCTGTAGCGCGATGGCTGTCGGATGGATCGGGCACGGAGGGAGTTCGTTGTCGTGCAGGATTTCCAGATGCTAAATCGGAGGCCAAGAGGCATTCAAAACCAAGCCGTGCACGGCCAAGGAGCGAGTGGGTGGGTGGGTGTGCGGGGACGGGTGGAAAGCTGAGCCGGCATTCCCCTCCGCTGTGCCCATTTAATGCCATGCCGCTGACGGGAGCGCCGTCGGCGGTGGATGTGTTGTATGTGTAACGTGCTCTGGGTTTTGTTTACTAATACAGTTTGACAGTGGCCTTCTGGGACGGGCGGGATCCCCTTCCACCACCTCCACACGTGTCACAAAAGAGCTGGGAACAGATGACAAAAGTTTAACTTTTTTTTCAAAAGGCGTTTTGCAGAACTTTGCCACCGTTTGGTGAGTTGCACAAGTACTAACAGCCGTCTCCTGCCGGCTTGGCACTCACATGACTCAGAGGAAGCTCAGCTGTAAACAAACGTGCTGCGATGAGCAGTTACCATGTTCCCACTCACTTTTGGTGCAACGGTCAGATAATTCCCTTTGCAAAATGGCCGCTGGGCATGCCTTCTTTGGGGAGGCGTCGTCTCGTGGCTCCAGCGTGCTCTCACCTCTTGCCTGTGATATTCTGAGGCTTTTGTTATTCCAGTGCGGTATCCATTTGCTGGCTGGCCCGCATCTGCAGCAAGTCAAAATTGGTGGAGTTCAGACAAGTTCGGTGCTAATTTGCGCTGCCTTGTCTCCTCAGATTCAAAGTGCTACTCCAGGGGTACAGTGTGAATCGGAACAACCCTGAGGACATTGTTCCTGCCTGTAAGACCGCTGTGGGGAGAGGTGTTCCCAACAGCTGAGGCAAGCTAGATGGCCTGGAGATGAGATGGTAGGAGCTAGGTTCTCCCAGCTCTGTGCCTCTGTCCTGGCTGGGGAACTCCTGGCATCCATCTGCCCTGTCCAGGACCTTTCCTACGTGGGCATGCGCCCTGCTCACTGCTTGTCACAGCCAGACAGGGAGCAGGAGCCTGGGGTGTTGGGTCACCGGCGAGAGGGAGAAGGAAGGCTGCTGTGAAATATGGACAGCTTTGGGCTAGTAGGATGCTGATGTTTCGGGACTACATTCCTGGGCTGGGGCTGCTCTGGGGCTGTTACGGCTGGTGGGAGAGGGTGTGGTACGGGCCGCAGAGAGGGTTTGCTGTGCACGGTATCCTGCTGACCCTGGCAGACCCAGAGTTTGTCTGGTGGGAAAGAATGTGATCCCGGACAGCAAGCAGGGCAGGAGGTCAGGAGGCTGTCAGGGATGGAGCTGATCAGAGCCTGTACTGTACTCACTGGCTTGACAAGCCGTTTAATTTGCATCCCCTCCATCCTTGGGGAACGGGGCAGTTTGTCCGTAGCGTATGGATCACCTCTCCCGCTCAATGTGACTCCACTCCTATTTCATAGGGACCCAGGGCAGACTTTCTTGTGGCACGCCCAGCGTAGTTTGCAGCTCTCACAGCACTGTGAGCTCTTCCATGCTTCCAGGGACAGCTGCGGTGGGTGCCAGCAGGGATGGCCATGCCAGCAGGGATGGCTGTGCCAGTCCAGCCCTCCAGCAGCTGGAGCAGTGCCATGACTGATCAGAGGGGGCAGGTTTACAGGCTGAAGAAGGTGATTTGGAGTGTCTCTGGGTGAGGGCTGGCACTCGGCCTCCAGGGTCGCAAGTGCTGGCAGTTTGAGAGAAGCCAGGGAAGGCAGCAGGTACCTCCACCATGGCTGGAACCCAACAGGCTACCTGGGAGACATTTCAGAGTTTGCAGAGTCTCATGTTGGGCTGGGCTGAGCAGTGGGTTGGGCTCCTTCCCAGGTAGAATAATATTAATGGGCTTTGTTATGCCCTGATTGCCCCTGGGGCTGCTTGGGAAGGATAAGAGGACATCAGCTTTAAAAAAAAAAGAAAACAAAACAAAAAACAAAACAAAACAAAAACCCCCCAAAAAACACCACCCATTCCTTCCTTTTTCCTGGTGCTAAGTGTCATGTCTCTGTTCAGTGTTGTGAGGTTGTGTGTGGGAACAAGAGGAGGAGCAGGTGTCTGGCTCTGCCTGCTGTGTCCATGGTTGGATTTCTGCTTCCTCTTCCGATTTATTTATGTTTTATTGAGCCCCTTTCCCTTTCCTTTGTGGCTTAGGGGCAGGGTGCCCCCAGGGCTGCTATAGCACCTTGGGCTCCCTGCTGCCAGATCCCCTGTGCTGGCATACAGTCCCCTATGCTGGCCGCGGCTACAGCTCATGCATGCAGCCGGGAGCGGCTGCAAGTGCAGCTTGGGCAGCGATGGGCAGGGGATCAGACAGCACCTGGAGTCCTGTCTGAGCGGCTGCACAGCGCTGGGTGTCCCGCTTCTCCAGACTGAGCTTGTCCTGCTCGGCACCCAGGTCTCCTTGCGTTTTCTCCCTGCCTGGCCCCCGCAGCTGTCCTCCCTCTGACTCTGTCACCACGGGTGCCTCTTGACGCCCTGCTAGGATCTCCGTGTGATCCGCCTCCTGCAAAGCTCCTGGTTTTGCATCCTAGGGGGGATGTGGCGGCCTGGTCACCTGCCGAGTGTGGCCAGGCTGTGGGTGTGGGGCTGCCCTGCTCCCAGTCACACCCAGGGCGACACGGGCGATGGGGCCTTTGGTCCGGGGTCAGGGCTGAGCTGAGCTGTGGCTCCTTCTCAAGCAGAGGAGCCTTAATTGGCTTTGCTGTTGCACCAGTTGCCCCCAGCACTTGTGACGCTGGCTGGAGACCAGGCGGCATCAGCAGCCTTGGGTACATGTGTGGCCCTGGCACCCTGTGCCACTGAAGGGATGGGTACGTGGGTGTCTCGCCTGTCTGGGTTGGGGCTGCTGTAGGTCCTAGGTGCCCTGGGAGGTGGCAGCCGTTCCCTGCAGCTGGAGGGAGGTGGGTGATAGGCCTCATGGTGGGTAGACGGGTTGCTTCTGCCATGCTTGGAAAGGGGCAGATGGAGGGGAAGAGACACAGCGTTGTAGGCAGAGGGGCCTGCGACAGTGGAGTGCCTCCTCTACCCAGGTCATAGCTTTCATCCCAGCGCCAGCAAGGATCGTTGGAGACGGGGACAGCATGGACCTTCTCTGCCCACGTCTGCCAGTGGCAGAGTCCCAGATACGAGGCCACTTGAAAAACAAGAGCACAGAGCATATTTAATCAGCTTATGGTATCTGGCTGCGCCCACATCTCTGCCTGTGCTTCCCATTTGCTGTTTCCCCACTTCCTTATCATGATCCTTTCTGTCTGAGCAATTGGGCCTGTGGGTGTTGACATCAGACCTCACCCAGGACGAAGGGTAGCACGGTGACGGGGGTGTCACTGCCTCAAAGTATCTGTGTCTCTATCGTCTATTTCCTTGATTCATGGACGTGTGCCAGCCTGTTCAGAGCTGGTCTCCAGGGCCACAGACCCTCATTCTGCTGTACGGCCATCACTGAAACCCAGCGCCTCCTGCCTGTGGTCGCAGGCTGGCTGGGTGCAGGGTTCGGGCACTGTTACTAAACGCAGACAGAGAAATGCAGCTGTCACGGGGAAGAGCCTTGCCAGCCCAGCTATTGCATGCTCCCCCTGAGGTCTGGGAGCTGCCAGACTCTACAGCAGCAATTGCTTTCCCCACCCAGGTCTGGGTTATTGTTTGCAGATATTGATCCTGACTGCCACCTGGTCTTGCTGATAGTTTACCCCCCTTTAGCCAGGAAACCATAAACCCTGCTGCAACCAGCCGGCACCAGCTCCCTAGCAGTGCAAGCGCAGCCCCTTCGCCTTTCCAGGGCCTGCCAGCCTGGGTGTTTTGGGAAAGAATAGTTTTCCATCAGACCAGTAAGCTGAGCTGACTTGTTCATCCAATCTCTGGGTGCGAAGTGTGTGGCTCTGGGCACTGGAACGAGGAGTGTCTGAGGTGGTAGGACTGTGGCTGCTGCAGTCGCATGGGGTTTGGTACAACCTGCCTCTGCTTTTTCCAGATTTTTCTGCCTTTTGTTTTGCTTTTATCAGCTTGGGTAACCCCAATCACTGGCTTGCAGGAAGGGAGCAAAGTCTCAGGTGGTGTGGCAGCGCCTGGCCGCAGTCCCGTGTCTTGCACCCCACCTTCTAGACCTGCAGGCCAGGCTGCCCCTGGGGAGGGGATTGGATGGGGGTTGATGGTGGGCGACTTTTCCTCCAACCAGAACTGAATCCAAAACAATTCTCTAACATTTCTATCAAGTCTGATCTGCAACTGAATCAAAACATTGTTTTCTAGCCCTAACTCACCTAAAGCCTGGCACAGAACAGGAGTCAGCTTCACCTGCGCCGGTCCTGCATCAGCCCAGTCCTGCGTGCTCCCAAAGCTGCCACTGCCTCCGTTCCTCCCAGGCCTGGGCTGGGTGTCTGCCCTCCTGGCCAGCTTGTGCCCCCACCGTTCCCTCCCTGCAACCCCGCCTTGTCCTCTTGCATGCCTGTGGCATGTGACATTTACCAGATTATTACTGGTCTGAACTGGAAGCTAAACAAAATGATGTTGGTCACAACTGTACCCTGCCTACGACAGAATTGGAAGTGCTCTGATATATGGGGTGGGCTACCTGTTGCAGCCCCAGCCCTGGGGATCTCACAGTGTGGATATGGTGACCACGATCTTGTCCTGTTAAGGACACACATCTAACCAGTTCCTGCTGGGCTTTGCCTGCTGGGTTTGGATTTGGTTTCCCTCCTCTCCCTGCATGCAGCAGTTGTAGAACATTGCCATGAGTTGTGAAGTGCCTGCCAGGGTCCACTCCAGCAGTGGCCGCTTCTCAGCAATGAGCATGGTGATCCCAAAATACATGTGATCCCTTCCTGCCTCAGTGCAAGCAGATGGCAGGAGTGGGTTTCTACTTGGGGATGTGGGAGCAGCTGTGTGTAGCACTTTCCTGTGCGGGCAAGGGGGCTGCAGGCATGGTCCAGCCCCCCAGGGCCTATTTTGGGTCATCTTTGGGGTCTTGTAAAGCCCTGCTGTTGTGTGCAGGGATGAGGTGGGTGCCCAGTTTGTGCGCTGGTCGTAATGTCATCTTTTTTTCTTTTTTCTTTTTTTTTTTTTTTTTTTTCCCCAGACTGCACTCAGTGCTTTTTTCCAAGAAACAAACATCCCCTACAGCCACCACCATCAGATGGTAAGTGCTTTCCCACCTCACCAGCGCTCGCCTGGCACACAGCACCAGCTGGCAGGCACTTTGGGCTCTTGCTGATGCCCAGCTCGCTGCTTCACAGCTCCAAGAGTACAGGCAGGGAGATCTGGCTGGGCGCTGCCAGAGGTGTCTGCCAAGGAAGGTTTTCCTGGAGAGCAGCCGGGAGTGGCATAGTCTGTCCTATGCAATGGGACAGCAGGTCCGGGAGTGCCATCAGAACCCGAAAGGTTGGGGCTGCTCCTCAGAGAGGGATGGTCCAATGGAGGATGCTTTGGGCATGCAAATGGCTTCGACCAGCCCCAATGTGGCAGAGAGAGCCTGGGCAGCCTTGGAGCGCCAGACTGTTGTAGGCTGTGTACACACACACAGAGGTACATGCGCACTGTCCAGCCGCACAGGCAAGCCCTCGTGCGCTCGCTGGAGCAACTGAGCATGGAAACCTCTGCCCTGCTGGAGTGTGCCTCTAGGACAGCATGCTCGCCTGGATGTGTGTAAACACATGGGGGCGTGCATGTGCATGGGTGCTGCCTGCCTCCGCTCTCTCCCAGCTGTCCCCAGACTCGCTCCCTTTAACTCTCGTGCCCCGGCAGCCTGTAATCTGCCTGGGCAGATGTGTCTTAGGGATTTGCTGGCTGCCATGGCCTCATTTGACTCTCTGGGACAATTGGGGATTTGAAGCGTGCAGTAAGTGTGCAGGGCAAGTGCCTGGCAGGGCCTGAGTATGCCCCGTCTCCTGTGGAGTGGGAGCTGAGCCTGAGCCTTGCACCTGCCAATCCAGAAAGCTGGAGGCCCAGGGTGGCACCAGTGGGTCGTGGAGTGGAGGGTGTCCCTGACTTGGCTGGGCGCAGGTGAGGGCGCAGCAGGGTCCCGTCTGGGCCCTCTGATGGGAGCTCTTGCCCCACAGCATTAGTCTTCAGAGCCTTAAATAACTGCTGCTTGCAGGCAGCATCGTCAGCAGAGTGCGGGTCCGGGAGCTCCATCTGCTGCAGCAGTGGGGACAGCGAGGTCTTGTGCTGGGCCCTGGTGGGAGGCAGAAGGTGGAGACCCACCCCCGTGCCTGACCCCGTGTCTCCTTCCCGCAGATGTGCACTCCCGCCAACACGCCGGCCACGCCGCCCAACTTCCCCGACGCCCTCACCATGTTCTCCCGCCTCAAGGCCTCCGAGAGCTTCAACAGCAGCAGCCCTGTGGCCTCCATGGCGACTTCCCCGCCACCTCCGGCCCCGCCACTGCCCCAGCATGGGGCCTTCAACCCCGCCTGGCCTGCAGCTTCGCCCCCCGGCCAGCAGCAGAGCATGTGGACTCCGGCCCCCCCGGCGCAGCCTGCAGGCTGGCCAGCCGCCGTCTCCCAGCAGGCCACAGCAGAACAGAAGGCCAACGTGACCATGGAGGCAGAGAGATGAGGTCGCGGCAGAGAGCAAACACAGCGGGGACCCCTGCATATAAATATATATATATATTTTCTTTTTTCCCCCCCTCCCCAAAGAGGAGAGGAACTCTGCTGCCAGGGTGTCTGGTAGCTGCTGAGACATGAGCAAATAGCTGCCTTGCATGGGTTTGGTTTGAAGTAGTTTTTACTTGTCCTTGAGCTGAATGGAGCTCCCCAGAGACAGCAGGAGACTGCATGGGATGCGGGACCGGTGCTGGCCTCTGCCTGGGATCCTGCCGCTGCCAGACTCTGAGGAAGGGAGCACACCCTCCTCTCTTGGGACACCGGAGTTTGCATGCGAGTGACATTTACAGAGGAGGTCCCTTCTTCACAGTCTCCTGGGCCACCCCACCAGGCAGAGTGGGTTGTACCTGAGTGTTTCCCCCCTTCCCTTGGCCCCACTCAACCAGGTCGGGGGGCAGACAAACCTCATGCGGCTTGTTTTTTGTAAGGGGGGAGAAATCAAGGACTATTCCTGCTCAGCCGTAGCCTCCACCCCGCATGCATCACACTCACTGGTGAGCAGGGCTGGGGGATGCCAGTTCCTGGGAGGCACCTGGCCCCTCCACCTCCTGAGATGGGGTTTGCCCCAGGGCTGTTTGCATGACACAGTGTAACCCTAGAGACTGAGATCGTTTTTAACCCCTCTGTTCTTTTCTCCCGGCGGCTGAAGTCTCTCCGGATGTGCCGCAGCCGCTTGCAATACATGCTCTTCCGCTTTGAACCCAGTGTCTTTGCTTCGTTTGCAGCAGCAGTGGGATGTGGGGAAGGCTGGCCTGGGTCTGAGGTGTTGCAGGATCCCCCTTTTGAGGGGCTCTGAGCGTGCTGTGCCTCCGAGCTGGGGCTGGCCATCTGTCTACTGTATGTGTGCTGCTCCAAACACCCTGTCCCAGCTGTGCAGTGACTGCCAGCTGGCTTTGGCCAGGTGCATGCCAGGGCTCAGCCTCAGCAGAAGCCAACTCAGCTCTGCCTGCTGCCCCACTGCATCAGCTGTGGGTGTGAGATCCCACCAGGAGCAGCAGCAGGCTGATGGCAGGGCTGCAGGGAGCCCTTGGGCCCCCTATGTGACACCCACAGGTCCTGGGTGTCTTGCTGTGACCTGGGTCCTATCCCTTCTTCGTTGGATGACCCTTGGAGCTTGCCATCCCTGCTGAGCCCTCTCCCCATGAGGCTGTGCCCCTGCATCCCCATGCTCACCAGTCAATAATTAATTTCAATCTCTTATTTGTGTTGCTAAAATAAATACTGTAGGAGTGATGGTTTCACCCATGCTGCCTCTTGTACGGCCTCAGGAGAGGCTGGGAGCAAGAGCTGGAGCCAGTGCTGGCCGTTGTGAGCTTCTCTGCACAGGGTTGTGCCAGAACTGTGTGGTTCAGTCCTGCCCCACTGAGGTGGACTGGGCCAAGCTGGTGGCATCTGGGGTGAGACGGGCCTGTAGGCCTCTTGTCCTGACTGCGGTGGCCTGAGCACATTAAGGCCAGTGTGGTGTCCTGCTGGGAGTGTGGATGGTCCCCGAGGCAGGGTCTGCATGGCATGGAGCCCACCCAGGGAAGACATGGAGAAGGGATCTGGCCTCAAAAGGAGGCACCTGCCCATGGAACAGGCAAAGCTGTGTGGAGACCTGGGTGGTGGGAAGGGGAGTCTACCTGTGACTGTCCTGTGGCCACCGGGGAGCCATGGGATTGGAAAATCCAGGGTCACATCACAGACCTGAATGGCTGGTCAAAGAGAGCTCACAGGGATGTGGCACAGCCCAAAAGTATCAGGGTCTGGTTGCTGAGTCCCCAAGGATGCTACGTCTGCCCCCTCAAGCCCAGGGACCACACCGGAGAGGCAACAGCGGAGGGAGCATCTTTATGGCCTGCAGTGTTACCCCACTGCAACGAGCAGCTGCCGGGGCAGTGTGGTTCCCCACCCCACCAGTCCCCTGAGGCCAGGCAGCACAGCCCTGGTGTTCCTGCCCCCTCCCTGGATCCCAATGCTGTTTCACAGTCCCCTGGCCGGCTCAGATGCCTGCTGTTCTGCTGCCACTCATGGCAGCCTGCCACCAGCCCCCTGAGGAGCCTGTCTTTGTCTGCACGGCATCACCTGCAATACAGAAGGACAAACAGCCTTGCATGGGACACAATGGCCCTGGGAGTGCTCAGCAGCAGGCTAAGCCTGCATGGTTGGGCTGGTGGCCACAGGGGACAACCAGGGCAGCCACTCACATGAGTATGGGGACACATAGTGGCTGCCGTACTTGGGGGTGCAGCGCATCTTTGCGGTGTGCTGGGAGCAGGGCTGGGGGGTCTTAGTTGCTTTGGGATGAGCAGGACATGCTGGTTCAGGTGGCTGCACAGCCTGGCCAGAGCTAATGTGTCCTGAGGCAGCTCCTCTACCTGGGAAGTCCTTGCGCATGGTGATGGTCCTGTTGGCAGCCAGTGAGCTCAGCCTGACCTTGTAGACAACCAACCCTGCTGATGCCCAAAATATCCACTTCTCCCTAGAGGGAAGAGCAGCCGGTGCGATCAGAGGTGCCCTGAGACTGTGCCCGGCCTGCAGCACTCTCACCATCCCAGCCTGGGTGGGCTCGGCAGGTTTCCAGAGCACAGGCACACACAGGGATCGGGGCTTACATTCTTGCAGGTGAAGTCTGCAGGGTCTCTGCAGGGACAGATGGTGACCAGGGAACTGGAGATGGGCAGTGGCCCGGCAGGACTCACGGGGCCCCCTGGCTGGCCCTGCCACTCCCTTTGCTCTCCCTGGGTAGGCACCGCTGACATTACCCCTCCTGCGCAGGGAGAGGGACCCCAAAGGGAGAGAGAGGGACTTGGTGACACCGGGCAAGCCTCATCTCCCCGGCAGCCACTTGCCCTCCCCTATGGCTCCCTTGGAGCCATTCACCGTTGTTCATCCCCAGCTCCGCCAGCATGGCATGGCCACAAAATCCTGGTATACTGAGCTGCTTCGGAGTGGGGATGCACTAAGTCCAGGCAAGCCTGTACCCAGCCTGGTTCAGATGCCAACCATGGTCCAAGTGGCTCCTGAGGTGAGCTCGGGGCTGTGCTCACCTGGGTGTCCTTGGTGTCACCCCACAGCTGCTCCACAGCTTTCTGCAGCCTTGTGCACTGCTCCTGCAGCTGCCCCACCTGGCCCAGCACCTCCCTGCTGAAAGCTAGCCCCTGGGGAGGACAAATGTGGCCCTGGGTGAGAAACAGGGTGGCTGCAGGACCCAGGTGAGGCAGCGAGGTATGCTTATGGGTGGCCCCAGTGAGTGGCTAGCAAGAACATCCCAAGAGATGCCCCAGTGTGTTCCCAGCAAGTGGGGTGCAGGGCTGCAGCTCCCAGACCCTTGGGCAGCCCCCCCCAAGGCTTGGGCATCTGGGCACGTTCTCTCCTCTGTCCTGCAGGTGCCTCATCTCACCCGGCACCTTCTCCAGTTGGGCAGCCATGTCCTCCAAGGTCCTCAAGTCAGCTGAAAACAGACACGAAAGCTTTGCTCCAGGCAATGCTGGCTCCTGCAGGCCCCCAGCACAGTGCCGTCCCAAACCCAGGTGGCTTGATGGCTGTGGAGACCCACCCAGCCCTACTGCCAGCCCCTGAGCAATGGCCAGCACCAGGGCACTCAGGGGTGCCACAGAGGGCAGTGACCATGTCCCTGGCAGCCACACCAGCATGGCTGGGAGCGAGGCAGAGGGACAAGGGGGCTACAGCACCTTGGGGTCCCAGACAGGATGGCTGAGTGTAGCCCCACCATCCACTGGTCCTGGCAAAGGACAGTGACACAACCCAGCATGGTGGCCCAGCATGGTGGGGATGTCGGTGCTCACCATGCTGCTGGAGCCAGCTCTCACAGTGGCTGTCACGGGTCCCCACGGCTTCATGCTGCTCCAGCAGCCAGCTCAGCCTGCATGGGGCCATGTGGGGTGCCTCCTGCGAGGGCTTGGGGCTGAGCTCCTGGCTGGAGAGCTTCTGAAATGAACTAGCCCCCAAGGTTTTCAGGAGAGAGAAGATCCCTGTGCCATCCTGGAGCCGTGGGGCATTGCCAGCCCCCAGCAAGGGAGCCTGGCACCCAGGAGCCTACACGCACCTCATTGGTGGGCGCCTTGAAGAGACATCTCCAGCACAGCATGGCAGCATGCCAGGGGTGGGAGCTCAGCTCCCGATGCACCTCTGCCTGTGACCAGGAAATAAATCAGCCCTTCCACCCTGTTCCAGGAGCAGAGAGCCTGGGCAGTCCCCAGGATGGGGAGAGCAATGCCAAACCTTGCCACCTTGCCACTATACCCAGCGCTGGACCCAACCCTGCAGGTCCCCTGGAGCCTCAAAACCTAGAGGGTATAATCCACCCCTGTGTCTACGCTGCCATGTCCTGGGGTAATCATAGAATCATAGAATCATTTAGGTTGGAAAAGACCTTTAAGATCATCAACTCCAACCGTTAACCTAACACTACCAAGTCCACCACTACACCATATCCCTAAGTGCCGCATCTGCATGTCTTTTAAATACCTCCAGGGAGGGGGACTCAATCANTCAGCCCATTGATCCAGCCTGTCTAGATCCCTCTGTAGAGCCTAACAGGATGTGATGATGCTCTCCTGGCATTGCAGGAGGGACAAGAGCAGCGGAGGTGGCTGGTGGAAGCCATGAGGACACCAGGGCACCTAGGGATGGATGTCCCTGCTTCAGCAGCTGGGAAGGTGACATGGACACTGCCAGAAGAGACTTGTGGGGCCAGATGCTTGCCCAGGCAGATCACCATGGCCAGGGCAGCCCTTGGGAGGCTTGAGAGCATTTTCCATAAGGATTTTCCAAAGCCTGACCCTGCACAGCCTGGGGACAGTCCCAGGGGCTGGGTGCTGAGTGCCTCTGTGCACAATGCTGCAGGCACCCTCTCCCAGCCCCTCTGTCAGGGCTCTCCCCACTCACCATTTGGTCCAGGATGCTCTGCAGCAGGTGGCCACGCTCATCCTGCCGCACCGAATGCCCTTGCAGCTCCTCCAGACCAGCCTGTTAAACAGAGGCATCAGGGGGTTCAGCATCCACAGGCATTGGGAATGGTGGCCATGCAGCATCAGTAGGGACAGACAGGGATCAGCAGCATGCAGCCTGCACCAGGCTGTGCTCCGTGGCTGCAGGCAATATCTACCCAAAACCCCTGGGCTCCAGGGCAGATCCCACATCTCCCAGCTTAGCCTTGGAGTGGGAAGGAGCCTGAGCTTGGGAGTTCATCCCTGTCACCTTGTGCCACCTGGCCAGCCACACATGTCCCTGGGGAGCCCAACCACTCTGCCAAGAGCTCTCCAGCAACCAGCCTGGCTGCATGCACACACCTTCTGGAAATTGTCCTTCAGGAGCTGCAGCTCCTCCTGGAAGCCCTCAACAGTGGTTTTCAGGGAGCAGATGGTGGTGAGCATCTCCTGCAGCATGTCCATGACCTGAGGAACATGGGTTTGGCCAGTGATGCTGGGTCCCTGTGGACTCCGGGGGACGTGGGGACAAGGGAGGCTAAGTGGTGCACAGTGAAGACCCACGTTTAAGGGTGTCTCTGGGACCCAACAGAGCTGCCACAGCATTGGCGATGTCTGGCTGGCACATGGCCATGCCCACGGAGCTCCCCCAAACTGAAATGGAAGATGCTCGAAGGGGACAAGCATCCCAGCTCCAGCTTCCTTGCCCCAGCAAAGCGCCTTTTCCCTTTGCTCTGTGGTTGTGCTCAAAGCCAAGGTCACGACATGTGAGACAGGACCGGCTTGGGGCTGCCAGGTCTTACAAGGGATGAAAAAGTGTTGGGTTTGCTGTGGGCCAGCCCCATGCTGCCTGTGGAGAGGACAGCTGGGCGCAAGGCCACCACAACTCGTCCTTGTGCTGCAATGTGTGGCTTGAGCGAGGAAGACAGCTCTGAATGTTACGTGTTGCATTTCCCACTCGAAGTCTAAACTTGAGCAGCCAAATAACTTGAACTTGTGCCCTGGCAATGTCTACTACGGGATCCTGCCTTGGCGTGGGGACAGTCTGCCTGCGAGGCAGCACTGCTGTCACCTGCAGCTCAGCCACTTGCTGTGCCACAGGGAAGAGAGGAGAAGAGGAGCACAAAGGGGATGCTGCTGTCCCTGCTGGGGGAGTGAGAGCTGTGTGCTCCAGCCCACAGCCACCCCAGCCCCAGGCACAGCTGGGGGACCCTTCCCAGGACAGGCTGGGACCCGACAGACCTAAATCTCACAGAACTGGTGGAGTCTCAGGGGCAGGTGAGAAGTGACCAAAACCCCCTTTGGCCAGTGGCTGTTTTAAATACTGCTCTTCGTTTAATCCCAAGTGGAGCTGAGGCTACCAGAGCCAGAAAGGTGCCTCCGTGCTTCACCAGGCTCTCTGGTCCTGGGGCAGCAGATGTCACCGCAAGGGCAAGACATGATGTGGGCATGTCACTGTGTAGGGCAGGACGCTACATAGGGCTGGACACTGTGTGTGTGGCAGGACATTGTGTTGGGTGGGACACTGTGTAGGGTACAATAGAAGATGGGGCAGGACACTGCATGGGCAGGACGCTGTGCAGGGCAGGATGCCACCCAGAGCAGTGCATCGTGTAGGACAGCGCGTGGCATAAGCCAGGACACCATGTAGGGCAGGATGCTTGTGTAGGACACAAGACTGCACAGAGCACGATGCTGTAGGGCAGGACGCCGCACAGGGCAGGACACTGCGTAGGGCAGCACATGGCATAGGGCAGGACCCCGCGGAGGGCAGGACCCGGCAGGGGCACACCCCGCTGTGACACGCTGTAGGGCAGGACCCGCAAGCCAGCAGCCCAGCAGCAGTGATGCAGCAGCGGGACTGGCACCCTGCCGAGGATGGGCACCATCCAGAAGATGGTTTCTCTCCCTCATCATCCCCTCCTCAGTCACCTCCTCAGCTGCACCACCTGCCACGCCTCGGCGGCCGGCCTGCCCCGGGGCCGGGAGCTCTGTGGTGCCCGGGGGCTCGCTGGGGCGGCTCGGCTGCCCCTCTGCCCTCCCCAGCCGCGGCTGGCCCTGCCGATGGAGGGAGCAGGCCTTCCCCCCGGCCACAGGCTCCAGGAGACCCCTCTCGTCCTCCCCGACCTGCGCCGTGGCCTCCTGCTGCNGGCCGGCCCGGTGAGCCGGTCCCCCCCAGCCCCGAGCAGGCCGCGGCGGCCTCCTGGCAGCGGGGCCAGCTGGAGGCGTGGGGACACTGAGCACGGGGGGGAACGCAGAAGTCGTCCAGCGCCGCCCGCCGCTGATAAGAAAGAGAGGGATGAAAACAAGTCCCTGGTTAGCTCTTTGAGGGAGGACCTGGCTTCTCCAGGCTGAGGGAAGGTCTCTGTGCTCTGCCGTGGCGGGAGCGTTCTGCGGCGGAGCCACGCGTCCCGGGGAGAAGAGGTTTGGGAGACGGTGGTGCGGGCCGGGGAGAGGGGAGGCAGCCCTGCTCTCCGACTGCTCTTTAACGCTGTCCGTAGCGGCCACGAAATGCTGTAGGGTGCTACCTAAATCTTAGAAAGCTTCAGCTTTGTACCCTCAGCAATGCAGGGAAGGGTTGGGATGGGAGGGCCGGGATGTGCTGGAGAGCGGGAGCGGCAGGCACGGGATGAAATTTGATCGGATGGAAAGCGAGGTCGCGTACTTGGGGAAAAGACTTTCCGCTGTAAGGCGAGCGCTCCAGCCCGGCCGAGGTCGTGCCAGCTTGCGGGGGGGACGGCTGGGAGCTGCCAGCAGGGCACGGCTGTGAGAAGGGCAAATATGATCCATTACCCAGACAGATCCCCGGGAGCGGAGGGAGCCAGGCCTAGGTACAAGTGTGCGTGTTTCCAGTCATCCTTGCTCAGGAGAGATGAGCTTGGGCTGGGACTGCGCTTTCCGTGATCAAGAACGATGAGCCCATTTTAGAGGAGCAGAAGGAAGCTCGGATGTCTTGACAAGCAGGAAGAGAAATTAGGATGAGGGGGATGATACTGTCCAGCACATTGGCAGCGTGAACCCTGTGAAACAAGGAGAGCTCATTCAGCAAACGGGTAGTGCAGCACAAGAAAAAATACCAATGATTAAATGTTAGCAGGAGGCTGGGAGGTCTTTAACCATTTAGGGTGCTGAGACCTTGGTTCTGCCTCCCAGGGGGACTGGAGAGGCAAAAGTGGAGGAGCTGTTAAGGCAGTATTCAGTTGCTTTATGAAGAGCACAGGGGGTTGTTGGTTGCTGCTAAATAGAGGGATGGGGCTTGGGACCCTGGGAAGAGCTCGAGGGCTGTGCAGGGGAGCAGGAACAAGCAGGCTGGGATGGACGCCGCCATGCCGGCATCTTCTGGATCACCCACAGGAGTCATGCTCAAGGTTTAACTTCTCCAAGTTGCTGTAAGCATAGGTGTGTGCCCCTTGGCCCAAGGCATCACTGGAAAAGTTGGTCAGAGAGAGTGAGGACTGGTGCGGGGACTGGTGGTTGTCACATTCCAGGCTGAACCTAAAATACCAGGTGGTATAGTAGGTCAGGCAGGATGATTTTAAGTAGAAATGTTTTAAATTATAATTATGGTGGGTTTGGGCTGTATGTAAAACCTGCTGAGAAGCACTTTGTGAATATGCAAGATACCCTCCAGTTTGTTCCCGGTCAACCAACATGCTTGAAATGGAGCTTTCATTTCAGCAGGGGCCTTTCTGCTTTCTAGAGTGTGTGACTGGAGTAGGCAGTAGGGGAAACTAGAGAGAGTATTACGTAGCATAATATACAACCATAGTATGTCATTCATTCATTTTTAGGAACTAAAAAAACTTGAGTCAGTGTGGAAAGCACAGGCTGAAAACTTCCCTCTCCCAAAGGCTTCTCTGTCTAAATGCTGTAGCGATGTCCATGCACCCCGGGGAATCCCTGGAAGCGTTTAGCCGTGTACCTGCTCTGTTTTCCTTGGGCATTATGTGAGGAAGGAATTCTTGCTTGGAGGTAGNGGAGGGCGCGGAGGGCGCCGACCTGGGGGCTGCCTCCGTCGGCCGTGCCGAAGGCCATGCCTGCCAGCTCCGCCAGCTCATGGTGCCTTCGGCCCCCCAGGGGCGCCCCGGGCCGGGGGTGCTGGCGGGGGGCGCGGGGCTGCGGTCCCAGCGGACGTTGCCCGCAGATGGCCGCGGGGTTCTGCCCCCACCCC